>CAXIES010000200.1:0-31164 GCA_964023965.1 Melinopterus prodromus
GGGTTCGTAATTTTACCCGGAGTTTTAGTTGGGTTCGTAATTTTACCCGGAGTTTTAGTTGTGTTGGTAATTTTACCCGGAGTTTTAGTTGGGTTCATATTTTTACCCGGAGTTTTAGTTGGGTTCGTATTTTTTACCCGGACTTTTTAGTTGGGTTAGTATTTTTGCCGGAGTTTTAGTTGGGTTCGTATTTTTTTACCCGGAGTTTTAGTTGGGTTCTAAATGTTACCCGGACTTTTTTGTTTGGTTCGTATTTTTTACCCGGAGTTTTAATTGGGTTCGTAATTTTACCCGGACTTTTTAGTTGGGTTCGTAATTTTACCCGGAGTTTTAGTTGGGTTCGTATTTTTACCCGGAGTTTTAGTTGTGTTGGTAATTTTACCCGGACTTTTAGTTGGGTTCGTAATTTTACCCGGAGTTTTAGTTGGGTTCGTAATTTTACCCGGAGTTTTAGTTGGGTTCGTAATTTTCCGGAGTTTTAGTTGGGTTCGTAATTTTACCCGGAGTTTTACTTGGGTTCGTAATTTTACCCGGAGTTTTAGTTGGGTTCGTAATTTTACCCGGAGTTTTAGTTGGGTTCGTAATTTTACCCGGAGTTTTAGTTGGGTTCGTAATTTTACCCGGACTTTTTAGTTGGGTTCGTATTTTTTACCCGGACTTTTAGTTGGGTTCGTAATTTTACCCGGAGTTTTAGTTGGGTTCGTATTTTTTACCCGGAGTTTTAGTTGGGTTCGTATTTTTTACCCGGAGTTTTAGTTGGGTTCGTATTTTTACCCGGAGTTTTAGTTGTGTTGGTAATTTTACCCGGAGTTTTAGTTGGGTTCATATTTTTTACCGGACTTTTTAGTTGGGTTCGTATTTTTTACCCGGAGTTTTAGTTGGGTTCGTATTTTTTACGCGGAGTTTTAGTTGGGTTCGTATTTTTACCCGGAGTTTTAGTTGGGTTCGTATTTTTACCCGGAGTTTTAGTTGGGTTCGTATTTTTTACCTGGACTTTTTAGTTGGGTTAGTATTTTTGCCCGGAGTTTTAGTTCGGTTCGTATTTTTACCCGGAGTTTTAGTTGGATCCGTATTTTTACCCGGAGTTTTAGTTGGGTCCGTATTTTTTACCCGGAGTTTTAGTTGGGTTCGTATTTTTACCCGGAGTTTTAGTTGGGTTCGTATTTTTACCCGGAGTTTTAGTTGGGTTCGTATTTTTTACCCGGACTTTTTAGTTGGGTTAGTATTTTTGCCCGCAGTTTTAGTTGGGTTCGTATTTTTTTACCCGGAGTTTTAGTTGGGTTCTAAATGTTACCCGGACTTTTTTGTTTGGTTCGTATTTTTTACCCGGAGTTTTAGTTGGGTTCGTAATTTTACCCGGACTTTTTAGTTGGGTTCGTAATTTTACCCGGAGTTTTAGTTGGGTTCGTATTTTTACCCGGAGTTTTAGTTGTGTTGGTAATTTTACCCGGACTTTTAGTTGGGTTCGTAATTTTTCCCGGAGTTTTAGTTGGGTTCGTAATTTTACCCGGAGTTTTAGTTGAGTTCGTAATTTTACCCGGAGTTTTAGTTGGGTTCGTAATTTTACCCGGACTTTTTATTTGGGTTCGTAATTTTACCCGGACTGTTTAGTTGGGTTCGTAATTTTACCCGGAGTTTTAGTTGGGTTCGTAATTTTACCCGGAGTTTTACTTGGGTTCGTAATTTTACCCGGACTTTTTAGTTGGGTTCGTATTTTTTACCCGGACTTTTAGTTGGGTTCGTAATTTTACCCGGACTTTTTAGTTGGTTCGTATTTTTTACCCGGACTTTTAGTTGGGTTCGTAATTTTACCCGGAGTTTTAGTTGGGTTCGTAATTTTACCTGGTGTTTCACTTGGGTTCGTAATTTTACCCGGACTTTTTAGTTGGGTTCGTATTTTTTACCCGGACTTTTAGTTGGGTTCGTAATTTTACCCGGACTTTTTAGTTGGGTTCGTATTTTTTACCCGGACTTTTAGTTGGGTTCGTAATTTTACAAGGAGTTTTAGTTGGGTTCGTAATTTTACCCGGAGTTTTACTTGGGTTCGTAATTTACCGGACTTTTTAGTTGGGTTAGTATTTTTGCCCGGAGTTTTAGTTGGGTTCGTATTTTTTTTACCCGGAGTTTTAGTTGGGTTCAAAATGTTACCCGGACTTTTTCGTTTGGTTCGTATTTTTTACCCGGAGTTTTAGTTGGGTTCGTAATTTTACCCGCACTTTTTAGTTGGGTTCTTAATTTTACCCGGAGTTTTAGTTGGGTTTGTAATTTTACCCGGAGTTTTAGTTGGGTTCGTAATTTACCGGAGTTTTAGTTGGGTCGTAATTTTACCCGGAGTTTTACTTGGGTTCGTAATTTTACCCGGACTTTTAGTTGGGTTCGTATTTTTACCCGGACTTTTAGTTGGGTTCGTAATTTTACCCGGAGTTTTAGTTGGGTTCGTAATTTTACCCGGAGTTTTAGTTGGGTTCGTAATTTTACCCGGAGTTTTACTTGGGTTCGTAATTTTAAACGGAGTTTACTTGGGTTCGTAATTTTACCGGAGTTTAGTTGGGTTCGTAATTTTACCCGGAGTTTAGTTGGGTTCGTAATTTTACCCGGACTTTTTAGATGGGTTCGTATTTTTTACCCGGACTATTAGTTGGGTTCGTAATTTTACCCGAGTTTTAGTTGGGTTCGTAATTTTACCCGGAGTTTTAGTTGAGTTCGTAATTTTACCCGGAGTTTAGTTGGGTTCGTAATTTACCCGCACTTTTTAGTTGGGTTCGTAATTTTACCCGGAGTTTTAGTTGGGTTCGTAATTTTACCCGGAGTTTTAGTTGGGTTCGTAATTTTACCCGGAGTTTTAGTTGGGTTCGTAATTTACCCGGAGTTTTACTTGGGTTCGTAATTTTACCCGGACTTTTAGTTGGGTTCGTATTTTTTACCCGGACTTTTAGTTGGGTTCGTAATTTTACCCGGAGTTTTAGTTGGGTTCGTAATTTTACCCGGAGTTTTAGTTGGGTTCGTAATTTTACCCGGAGTTTTACTTGGGTTCGTAATTTTACCCGGAGTTTTAGTTGGGTTCGTAATTTTACCCGGAGTTTTAGTTGGGTTCGTAATTTTACCCGGAGTTTTAGTTGGGTTCGTAATTTTACCCGGACTTTTAGTTGGGTTCGTATTTTTTACCCGGACTTTTAGTTGGGTTCGTAATTTTACCCGGAGTTTTAGTTGGGTTCGTATTTTTTACCCGGAGTTTTAGTTGGGTTCGTATTTTTTACCCGGAGTTTTAGTTGGGTTCGTATTTTTACCCGGAGTTTTAGTTGTGTTGGTAATTTTACCCGGAGTTTTAGTTGGGTTCATATTTTTACCCGGAGTTTTAGTTGGGTTCGTATTTTTTACCCGGACTTTTTAGTTGGTTAGTATTTTTGCCCGGAGTTTTAGTTGGGTTCGTATTTTTTTACCCGGAGTTTAGTTGGGTTCTAAATGTTACCCGGACTTTTTTGTTTGGTTCGTATTTTTTACCCGGAGTTTTAATTGGGTTCGTAATTTTACCCGGACTTTTTAGTTGGGTTCGTAATTTTACCCGAGTTTTAGTTGGGTTCGTATTTTTACCCGGAGTTTAGTTGTGTTGGTAATTTTACCCGGACTTTTAGTTGGGTTCGTAATTTTACCCGGAGTTTTAGTTGGGTTCGTAATTTTACCCGGAGTTTTAGTTGGGTTCGTAATTTTACCCGGAGTTTTACTTGGGTTCGTAATTTTACCCGGAGTTTAGTTGGGTTCGTAATTTTACCCGGAGTTTTAGTTGGGTTTCGTAATTTTACCCGGAGTTTTAGTTGGGTTCGTAATTTTACCCGGACTTTTTAGTTGGGTTCGTATTTTTTACCCGGACTTTTAGTTGGGTTCGTAATTTTACCCGGAGTTTTAGTTGGGTTCGTATTTTTTACCCGGAGTTTTAGTTGGGTTCGTATTTTTTACCCGGAGTTTTAGTTGGGTTCGTATTTTTACCCGGAGTTTTAGTTGTGTTGGTAATTTTACCCGGAGTTTTAGTTGGGTTCATATTTTTTACCGGACTTTTTAGTTGGGTTCGTATTTTTTACCCGGAGTTTTAGTTGGGTTCGTATTTTTTACGCGGAGTTTTAGTTGGGTTCGTATTTTTACCCGGAGTTTTAGTTGGGTTCGTATTTTACCCGGAGTTTTAGTTGGGTTCGTATTTTTTACCTGGACTTTTTAGTTGGGTTAGTATTTTTGCCCGGAGTTTTAGTTCGGTTCGTATTTTTACCGGAGTTTTAGTTGGATCCGTATTTTTACCCGAGTTTTAGTTGGGTCCGTATTTTTTACCCGGAGTTTTAGTTGGGTTCGTATTTTTACCCGGAGTTTTAGTTGGGTTCGTATTTTTACCCGGAGTTTTAGTTGGGTTCGTATTTTTTACCGACTTTTTAGTTGGGTTAGTATTTTGCCCGCAGTTTTAGTTGGGTTCGTATTTTTTTACCCGGAGTTTTAGTTGGGTTCTAAATGTTACCCGGACTTTTTTGTTTGTTCGTATTTTTTACCCGGAGTTTTAGTTGGGTTCGTAATTTTACCCGGACTTTTTAGTTGGGTTCGTAATTTTACCCGGAGTTTTAGTTGGGTTCGTATTTTTACCCGGAGTTTTAGTTGTGTTGGTAATTTTACCCGGACTTTTAGTTGGGTTCGTAATTTTTCCCGGAGTTTTAGTTGGGTTCGTATTTTACCCGGAGTTTTAGTTGAGTTCGTAATTTTACCCGGAGTTTTAGTTGGGTTCGTAATTTTACCCGGACTTTTTATTTGGGTTCGTAATTTTACCCGGACTGTTTAGTTGGGTTCGTATTTTTACCCGGAGTTTTAGTTGGGTTCGTAATTTTACCCGGAGTTTTACTTGGGTTCGTAATTTTACCCGGACTTTTTAGTTGGGTTCGTATTTTTTACCCGGACTTTTAGTTGGGTTCGTAATTTTACCCGGACTTTTTAGTTGGGTTCGTATTTTTTACCCGGACTTTTAGTTGGGTTCGTAATTTTACCGGAGTTTAGTTGGGTTCGTAATTTTACCTGGTGTTTCACTTGGGTTCGTAATTTTTACCGGACTTTTTAGTTGGGTTCGTATTTTTACCCGGACTTTTAGTTGGGTTCGTAATTTTACCCGGACTTTTTAGTTGGGTTCGTATTTTTTACCCGGACTTTTAGTTGGGTTCGTAATTTTACAAGGAGTTTTAGTTGGGTTTCGTAATTTTACCCGGAGTTTTACTTGGGTTCGTAATTTTACCCGGACTTTTTAGTTGGGTTCGTATTTTTACCCGGAGTTTTAGTTGGGTTCGTAATTTCACCCGGACGTTTTAGTTGGGTTCGTATTTTTACCCGGACTTTAGTTGGGTTCGTAATTTTACCCGGAGTTTTAGTTGGGGTTCGTATTTTTTACCCGGAGTTTCAATTGGGTTCGTATCTTTTACCGGAGTTTTAGTTGGGTCGTAGTTTTACCCGGAGTTTTAGTTGTGTTGGTAATTTTACCCGGAGTTTTAGTTGTGTTGGTAATTTTACCCGGAGTTTTAGTTGGGTTCATATTTTTTACCGGACTTTTTAGTTGGGTTCGTATTTTTTACCCGGAGTTTTAGTTGGGTTCGTATTTTTTACGCGGAGTTTTAGTTGGGTTCGTATTTTTACCCGAGTTTTAGTTGGGTTCGTATTTTTACCCGGAGTTTTAGTTGGGTTCGTATTTTTTACCTGGACTTTTTAGTTGGGTTAGTATTTTTTGCCCGGAGTTTTAGTTCGGTTCGTATTTTTACCCGGAGTTTTAGTTGGATCCGTATTTTTACCCGGAGTTTTAGTTGGGTCCGTATTTTTTACCCGGAGTTTTAGTTGGGTTCGTATTTTTACCCGAGTTTTAGTTGGGTTCGTATTTTTACCCGGAGTTTTAGTTGGGTTCGTATTTTTTACCCGGACTTTTTAGTTGGGTTCGTATTTTTTTACCCGGAGTTTTAGTTGGGTTCGTATTTTTTTACCCGGAGTTTTAGTTGGGTTCTAAATGTTACCCGGACTTTTTTGTTTGGTTCGTATTTTTACCCGGAGTTTTAGTTGGGTTCGTAATTTTACCAGGACTTTTTAGTTGGGTTCGTAATTTTACCCGGAGTTTTAGTTGGGTTCGTATTTTTACCCGGAGTTTTAGTTGTGTTGGTAATTTTACCCGGACTTTTAGTTGGGTTCGTAATTTTTCCCGGAGTTTTAGTTGGGTTCGTAATTTTACCGGAGTTTTAGTTGAGTTCGTAATTTTACCCGGAGTTTTAGTTGGGTTCGTAATTTTACCCGGACTTTTTATTTGGGTTCGTAATTTTACCCGGACTGTTTAGTTGGGTTCGTAATTTACCCGGAGTTTTTAGTTGGGTTCGTAATTTTACCCGGAGTTTTACTTGGGTTCGTAATTTACCCGGACTTTTTAGTTGGGTTCGTAATTTTACCCGGAGTTTTAGTTGGGTTCGTAATTTTACCCGGAGTTTTACTTGGGTTCGTAATTTTACCCGGACTTTTTAGTTGGGTTCGTATTTTTTACCCGGACTTTTAGTTGGGTTCGTAATTTTACCCGGACTTTTTAGTTGGGTTCGTATTTTTTACCCGGACTTTTAGTTGGGTTCGTAATTTTACCCGGAGTTTTAGTTGGGTTCGTAATTTTACCTGGTGTTTCACTTGGGTTCGTAATTTTACCCGGACTTTTTAGTTGGGTTCGTATTTTTTACCCGGACTTTTAGTTGGGTTCGTAATTTTACCCGGACTTTTTAGTTGGGTTCGTATTTTTTACCCGGACTTTTAGTTGGGTTCGTAATTTTACAAGGAGTTTTAGTTGGGTTCGTAATTTTACCCGGAGTTTTACTTGGGTTCGTAATTTTACCCGGACTTTTTAGTTGGGTTCGTATTTTTTACCCGGAGTTTTAGTTGGGTTCGTAATTTCACCCGGACGTTTTAGTTGGGTTCGTATTTTTACCCGGACTTTTAGTTGGGTTCGTAATTTTACCCGGAGTTTTAGTTGGGTTCGTATTTTTTACCCGGAGTTTCAATTGGGTTCGTATCTTTTACCCGGAGTTTTAGTTGGGTTCGTAGTTTTACCCGGAGTTTTAGTTGTGTTGGTAATTTTACCCGGAGTTTTAGTTGTGTTGGTAATTTTACCCGGAGTTTTAGTTGGGTTCATATTTTTTACCGGACTTTTTAGTTGGGTTCGTATTTTTTACCCGGAGTTTTAGTTGGGTTCGTATTTTTTACGCGGAGTTTTAGTTGGGTTCGTATTTTTACCCGGAGTTTTAGTTGGGTTCGTATTTTTACCCGGAGTTTTAGTTGGGTTCGTATTTTTTACCTGGACTTTTTAGTTGGGTTAGTATTTTTGCCCGGAGTTTTAGTTCGGTTCGTATTTTTACCCGGAGTTTTAGTTGGATCCGTATTTTTACCCGGAGTTTTAGTTGGGTCCGTATTTTTTACCCGGAGTTTTAGTTGGGTTCGTATTTTTACCCGGAGTTTTAGTTGGGTTCGTATTTTTACCCGGAGTTTTAGTTGGGTTCGTATTTTTTACCCGGACTTTTTAGTTGGGTTCGTATTTTTTTACCCGGAGTTTTAGTTGGGTTCGTATTTTTTTACCCGGAGTTTTAGTTGGGTTCTAAATGTTACCCGGACTTTTTTGTTTGGTTCGTATTTTTTACCCGGAGTTTTAGTTGGGTTCGTAATTTTACCAGGACTTTTTAGTTGGGTTCGTAATTTTACCCGGAGTTTTAGTTGGGTTCGTATTTTTACCCGGAGTTTTAGTTGTGTTGGTAATTTTACCCGGACTTTTAGTTGGGTTCGTAATTTTTCCCGGAGTTTTAGTTGGGTTCGTAATTTTACCCGGAGTTTTAGTTGAGTTCGTAATTTTACCCGGAGTTTTAGTTGGGTTCGTAATTTTACCCGGACTTTTTATTTGGGTTCGTAATTTTACCCGGACTGTTTAGTTGGGTTCGTAATTTTACCCGGAGTTTTAGTTGGGTTCGTAATTTTACCCGGAGTTTTACTTGGGTTCGTAATTTTACCCGGACTTTTTAGTTGGGTTCGTATTTTTTACCCGGACTTTTAGTTGGGTTCGTAATTTTACCCGGACTTTTTAGTTGGGTTCGTATTTTTTACCCGGACTTTTAGTTGGGTTCGTAATTTTACCCGGAGTTTTAGTTGGGTTCGTAATTTTACCCGGTGTTTCACTTGGGTTCGTAATTTTACCCGGACTTTTTAGTTGGGTTCGTATTTTTTACCCGGACTTTTAGTTGGGTTCGTAATTTTACCCGGACTTTTTAGTTGGGTTCGTATTTTTTACCCGGACTTTTAGTTGGCTTCGTAATTTTACCCGGAGTTTTAGTTGGGTTCGTAATTTTACCCGGAGTTTTACTTGGGTTCGTAATTTTACCCGGACTTTTTAGTTGGGTTCGTATTTTTTACCCGGAGTTTTAGTTGGGTTCGTAATTTCACCCGGACCTTTTAGTTGGGTTCGTATTTTTTACCCGGACTTTTAGTTGGGTTCGTAATTTTACCCGGAGTTTTAGTTGGGTTCGTATTTTTACCCGGAGTTTTAGTTGGGTTCGTATTTTTTACCTGGACTTTTTAGTTGGGTTAGTATTTTTGCCCGGAGTTTTAGTTCGGTTCGTATTTTTACCCGGAGTTTTAGTTGGATCCGTATTTTTACCCGGAGTTTTAGTTGGGTCCGTATTTTTTACCCGGAGTTTTAGTTGGGTTCGTATTTTTACCAGGAGTTTTAGTTGGGTTCGTATTTTTACCCGGAGTTTTAGTTGGGTTCGTATTTTTTACCCGGACTTTTTAGTTGGGTTCGTATTCTTTTACCCGGAGTTTTAGTTAGGTTCGTATTTTTTTACCCGGAGTTTTAGTTGGGTTCTAAATGTTACCCGGACTTTTTTGTTTGGTTCGTATTTTTTACCCGGAGTTTTAGTTGGGTTCGTAATTTTACCAGGACTTTTTAGTTGGGTTCGTAATTTTACCCGGAGTTTTAGTTGGGTTCGTATTTTTACCCGGAGTTTTAGTTGTGTTGGTAATTTTACCCGGACTTTTAGTTGGGTTCGTAATTTTTCCCGGAGTTTTAGTTGGGTTCGTAATTTTACCCGGAGTTTTAGTTGAGTTCGTAATTTTACCCGGAGTTTTAGTTGGGTTCGTAATTTTACCCGGACTTTTTATTTGGGTTCGTAATTTTACCCGGACTGTTTAGTTGGGTTCGTAATTTTACCCGGAGTTTTAGTTGGGTTCGTAATTTTACCCGGAGTTTTACTTGGGTTCGTAATTTTACCCGGACTTTTTAGTTGGGTTCGTATTTTTTACCCGGACTTTTAGTTGGGTTCGTAATTTTACCCGGACTTTTTAGTTGGGTTCGTATTTTTTACCCGGACTTTTAGTTGGGTTCGTAATTTTACCCGGAGTTTTAGTTGGGTTCGTAATTTTACCCGGTGTTTCACTTGGGTTCGTAATTTTACCCGGACTTTTTAGTTGGGTTCGTATTTTTTACCCGGACTTTTAGTTGGGTTCGTAATTTTACCCGGACTTTTTAGTTGGGTTCGTATTTTTTACCCGGACTTTTAGTTGGCTTCGTAATTTTACCCGGAGTTTTAGTTGGGTTCGTAATTTTACCCGGAGTTTTACTTGGGTTCGTAATTTTACCCGGACTTTTTAGTTGGGTTCGTATTTTTTACCCGGAGTTTTAGTTGGGTTCGTAATTTCACCCGGACGTTTTAGTTGGGTTCGTATTTTTTACCCGGACTTTTAGTTGGGTTCGTAATTTTACCCGGAGTTTTAGTTGGGTTCGTATTTTTTACCCGGAGTTTTAATTGGGTTCGTATCTTTTACCCGGAGTTTTAGTTGGGTTCGTAGTTTTACCCGGAGTTTTAGTTGTGTTGGTAATTTTACCCGGAGTTTTAGTTGGGTTTATATTTTTACCGGACTTTTTAGTTGGGTTCGTATTTTTTACCCGGAGTTTTAGTTGGGTTCGTATTTTTTACCCGGAGTTTTAGTTGGGTTCGTATTTTTACCCGGAGTTTTAGTTGGGTTCGTATTTTTTACCCGGACTTTTTAGTTGGGTTAGTATTTTTGCCCGGAGTTTTAGTTGGGTTCGTATTTTTTACCCGGAGTTTTAGTTGGGTTCGTATTTTTTACCCGGAGTTTTAGTTGGGTTCGTATTTTTACCCGGAGTTTTAGTTGGGTTCGTATTTTTTACCCGGAGTTTTAGTTGGGTTCGTATTTTTACCCGGAGTTTTAGTTGGGTTCGTATTTTTACCCGGAGTTTTAGTTGGGTTCGTATTTTTTACCCGGACTTTTTAGTTGGGTTAGTATTTTTGCCCGGAGTTTTAGTTGGGTTCGTATTTTTTTACCCGGAGTTTTAGTTGGGTTCTAAATGTTACCCGGACTTTTTTGTTTGGTTCGTATTTTTTATCCGGAGTTTTAGTTGGGTTCGTAATTTTACCCGCACTTTTTAGTTGGGTTCGTAATTTTACCCGGAGTTTTAGTTGGGTTCGTAATTTTACCCGGAGTTTTAGTTGGGTTCGTAATTTTACCCGGAGTTTTAGTTGGGTTCGTAATTTTACCCGGAGTTTTACTTGGGTTCGTAATTTTACCCGGACTTTTTAGTTGGGTTCGTATTTTTTACCCGGACTTTTAGTTGGGTTCGTAATTTTACCCGGAGTTTTAGTTGGGTTCGTAATTTTACCCGGAGTTTTAGTTGGGTTCGTAATTTTACCCGGAGTTTTAGTTGGGTTCGTATTTTTTACCCGGAGTTTTAATTGGGATCGTATCTTTTACCCGGAGTTTTAGTTGGGTTCGTATTTTTACCCGGAGTTTTAGTTGTGTTGGTAATTTTACCCGGAGTTTTAGTTGGGTTCGTATTTTTTACCCGGAGTTTTAGTTGGGTTCGTATTTTTACCCGGAGTTTTAGTTGGGTTCGTATCTTTACCCGGAGTTTTAGTTGGGTTCGTATTTTTTACCCGGACTTTTTAGTTGGGTTAGTATTTTTGCCCGGAGTTTTAGTTGGGTTCGTATTTTTTACCCGGAGTTTTAGTTGGGTTCGTAATTTTACCCGGAGTTTTACTTGGGTTCGTAATTTTACCCGGAGTTTTACTTGGGTTCGTAATTTTACCCGGAGTTTTAGTTGGGTTCGTAATTTTACCCGGAGTTTTAGTTGGGTTCGTAATTTTACCCGGACTTTTTAGTTGGGTTCGTATTTTTTACCCGGACTTTTAGTTGGGTTCGTAATTTTACCCGGAGTTTTAGTTGGGTTCGTAATTTTACCCGGAGTTTTAGTTGAGTTCGTAATTTTACCCGGAGTTTTAGTTGGGTTCGTAATTTTACCCGGACTTTTTAGTTGGGTTCGTAATTTTACCCGGACTTTTTAGTTGAGTTCGTAATTTTACCCGGACTTTTTAGTTGGGTTCGTAATTTTACACGGAGTTTTAGTTGGGTTCGTAATTTTACCCGGACTTTTTAGTTGGGTTCGAATTTTTTACCCGGACTTTTAGTTGGGTTCATAATTTTACCCGGAGTTTTAGTTGGGTTCGTAATTTTACCCGGACTTTTTAGTTGGGTTCGTATTTTTTACCCGGACTTTTAGTTGGGTTCGTAATTTTACCCGGAGTTTTAGTTGGGTTCGTAATTTTACCCGGAGTCTTGAGTTAATGGTTGGGTTCGTATTTTTACCCGGACTTTTAGTTGGGTTCGTAATTTTACCCGGAGTTTTAGTTGGGTTCCTATTTTTACCCGGAGTTTTAGTTGAGTTCGTATTTTTACCCGGAGTTTTAGTTGGGTTCGCATTTTTTACCCGGACTTTTTAGTTGGGTTAGTATTTTTGCCCGGAGTTTTAGTTGTGTTGGTAATTTTACCCGGACTTTTTAGTTGAGTTCGTAATTTTACCCGGACTTTTTAGTTGGGTTCGTAATTTTACACGGAGTTTTAGTTGGGTTCTAAATGTTACCCGGACTTTTTTGTTTGGTTCGTATTTTTTACCCGGAGTTTTAGTTGGGTTCGTATTTCTACCCGGAGTTTTAGTTGTGTTGGTAATTTTACCCGGACTTTTAGTTGGGTTCGTAATTTTACCCGGAGTTTTAGTTGGGTTCGTAATTTTACCCGGAGTTTTAGTTGAGTTCGTAATTTTACCCGGAGTTTTAGTTGGGTTCGTAATTTTCCCCGGACTTTTTATTTGGGTTCGTAATTTTACCCGGACTGTTTAGTTGGGTTCGTAATATTACCCGGAGTTTTAGTTGGGTTCGTAATTTTACCCGGAGTTTTACTTGAGTTCGTAATTTTACCCGGACTTTTTAGTTGGGTTCGTATTTTTTACCCGGACTTTTAGTTGGGTTCGTAATTTTACCCGGACTTTTTAGTTGGGTTCGTATTTTTTACCCGGACTTTTAGTTGGGTTCGTAATTTTACCCGGAGTTTTAGTTGAGTTCGTAATTTTACCCGGAGTTTCACTTGGGTTCGTAATTTTACCCGGACTTTTTAGTTGGGTTCGTATTTTTTACCCGGACTTTTAGTTGGGTTCGTAATTTTACCCGGACTTTTTAGTTGGGTTCGTATTTTTTACCCGGACTTTTAGTTGGGTTCGTAATTTTACCCGGAGTTTTAGTTGGGTTCGTAATTTTACCCGGAGTTTTACTTGGGTTCGTAATTTTACCCGGACTTTTTAGTTGGGTTCGTATTTTTTACCCGGAGTTTTAGTTGGGTTCGTAATTTTACCCGGACGTTTTAGTTGGGTTCGTATTTTTTACCCGGACTTTTAGTTGGGTTCGTAATTTTACCCGGAGTTTTAGTTGGGTTCGTATCTTTTACCCGGAGTTTTAGTTGGGTTCGTAGTTTTACCCGGAGTTTTAGTTGTGTTGGTAATTTTACCCGGAGTTTTAGTTGGGTTCATATTTTTACCGGACTTTTTAGTTGGGTTCGTATTTTTTACCCGGAGTTTTAGTTGGATTCGTATTTTTTATCCGGAGTTTTAGTTGGGTTCGTATTTTTACCCGGAGTTTTAGTTGGGTTCGTATTTTTTACCTGGACTTTTTAGTTGGGTTCGCATTTTTACCCGGAGTTTTAGTTGGGTTCGTATTTTTTACCCGGAGTTTTAGTTGGGTTCGTATTTTACCCGGAGTTTTAGTTGGGTTCGTATTTTTACCCGGAGTTTTAGTTGGGTTCGTATTTTTTACCCGGACTTTTTAGTTGGGTTAGTATTTTTGCCCGGAGTTGTAGTTGGGTTCGTATTTTTTTACCCGGAGTTTTAGTTGGGTTCTAACTGTTACCCGGACTTTTTTGTTTGGTTCGTATTTTTTACCCGGAGTTTTAGTTGGGTTCGTAATTTTACCCGCACTTTTTAGTTGGGTTCGTAATTTTACCCGGAGTTTTAGTTGGGTTCGTAATTTTACCCGGAGTTTTAGTTGGGTTCGTAATTTTACCCGGAGTTTTAGTTGGGTTCGTAATTTTACCCGGAGTTTTACTTGGGTTCGTAATTTTACCCGGACTTTTTAGTTGGGTTCGTATTTTTTACCCGGACTTTTAGTTGGGTTCGTAATTTTACCCGGAGTTTTAGTTGGGTTCGTAATTTTACCCGGAGTTTTAGTTGGGTTCGTAATTTTTACCCGGACTTTTTAGTTGGGTTAGTATTTTTGCCCGGAGTTTTAGTTGGGTTCGTATTTTTTTACCCGGAGTTTTAGTTGGGTTCTAAATATTACCCGGACTTTTTTGTTTGGTTCGTATTTTTTACCCGGAGTTTTAGTTGGGTTCGTAATTTTACCCGCACTTTTTAGTTGGGTTCGTAATTTTACCCGGAGTTTTAGTTGGGTTCGTAATTTTACCCGGAGTTTTAGTTGGGTTCGTAATTTTACCCGGAGTTTTAGTTGGGTTCGTAATTTTACCCGGAGTTTTAGTTGGGTTAGTAATTTTACCCGGACTTTTTATTTGGGTTCGTAATTTTACCCGGACTTTTTAGTTGGGTTCGTAATTTTACCCGGAGTTTTAGTTGGGTTCGTAATTTTACCCGGAGTTTTACTTGGGTTCGTAATTTTACCCGGACTTTTTATTTGGGTTCGTATTTTTTACCCGGACTTTTTGTTGGGTTCGTAATTTTACCCGGAGTTTTAGTTGGGTTCGTAATTTTACCCGGAGTTTTAGTTGGGTTCGTAATTTTACCCGGAGTTTTAGTTGGGTTCGTAATTTTACCCGGAGTTTTAGTTGGGTTCGTAACTTTACCCGGAGTTTTACTTGGGTTCGTAATTTTACCCGGAGTTTTACTTGGGTTCGTAATTTTACCCGGAGTTTTAGTTGGGTTCGTAATTTTACCCGGAGTTTTAGTTGGGTTCGTAATTTTACCCGGACTTTTTAGTTGTGTTCGTATTTTTTACCCGCACTTTTAGTTGGGTTCGTAATTTTACCCGGAGTTTTAGTTGGGTTCGTAATTTTACCCGGGGTTTTAGTTGGGTTCTTAATTTTACCCGGACTTTTTAGTTGGGTTCGTAATTTTACCCGGACTTTTTAGTTGGGGTCGTAATTTTACCCGGACTTTTTAGTTGGGTTCGTAATTTTACCCGGAGTTTTAGTTGGGTTCGTAATTTTACCCGGAGTTTTAGTTGGGTTCGTAATTTTATCGGACTTTTTAGTTGGGTTCGTATTTTTACCCGGAGTTTTAGTTGGGTTCGTATTTTTACCCGGAGTTTTAGTTGGGTTCGTATTTTTACCCGGAGTTTTAGTTGGGTTCGTATTTTTACCCGGAGTTTTAGTTGGGTTCGTATTTTTTACCCGGACTTTTTAGTTGGGTTAGTATTTTTGCCCGGAGTTTTAGTTGGGTTCGTATTTTTTAGCCGGAGTTTTAGTTGGGTTCGTATTTTTTACCCGGAGTTTTAGTTGACTTCGTATTTTTACCCGGAGATTTAGTTGGGTTCGTATTTTTACCCGGAATTTTAGTTGGGTTCGTATTTTTTACCCGGTGTTTTAGTTGGGTTCGTATTTTTACCCGGAGTTTTAGTTGGGTTAGTATTTTTACCCGGAGTTTTAGTTGGGTTCGTATTTTTTACCCGGACTTTTTAGTTGGGTTAGTATTTTTGCCCTGAGTTTTAGTTGGGTTCGTATTTTTTTACCCGGAGTTTTTGTTGGGTTCGTAATTTTACCCGGAGTTTTAGTTGAGTTCGTAATTTTACCCGGAGTTTTAGTTGGGTTCGTAATTTTACCCGGACTTTTTAGTTGGGTTCGTAATTTTACCCGGATTTTTTAGTTGGGTTCGAATTTTTTACCCGGACTTTTAGTTGGGTTCGTAATTTTACCCGGAGTTTTAGTTGGGTTCGTAATTTTACCCGGAGTTTTAGTTGGGTTCGTAATTTTACCCGGAGCTTTACTTGGGTTCGTAATTTTACCCGGAGTTTTACTTGGGTTCGTAATTTTACCCGGAGTTTTAGTTGGGTTCGTACTTTTACCCGGAGTTTTAGTTGGGTTCGTAATTTTACCCGGACTTTTTAGTTGGGTTCGTATTTTTTACCCGGACTTTTAGTTGGGTTCGTAATTTTACCCGGAGTTTTAGTTGGGTTCGTAATTTTACCCGGAGTTTTAGTTGAGTTCGTAATTTTACCCGGAGTTTTAGTTGGGTTCGTAATTTTACCCGGACTTTTTAGTTGGGTTCGTAATTTTACCCGGACTTTTTAGTTGGGTTCGTAATTTTACCCGGACTTTTTAGTTGGGTTCGTAATTTTACCCGGAGTTTTAGTTGGGTTCGTAATTTTACCCGGACTTTTTAGTTGTGTTCGAATTTTTTACCCGGACTTTTAGTTGGGTTCATAATTTTACCCGGAGTTTTAGTTGGGTTCGTAATTTTACCCGGACTTTTTAGTTGGGTTCGTATTTTTACCCGGAGTTTTAGTTGGGTTAGTATTTTTACCCGGAGTTTTAGTTGGGTTAGTATTTTTGCCCGGAGTTTTAGTTGGGTTCGTATTTTTTTACCCGGAGTTTTAGTTGGATTCGTAATTTTACCCGGAGTTTTAGTTGAGTTCGTAATTTTACCCGGAGTTTTAGTTGGGTTCGTAATTTTACCCGGACTTTTTAGTTGGGTTCGTAATTTTACCCGGATTTTTTAGTTGGGTTCGTATTTTTTACCCGGACTTTTAGTTGGGTTCGTAATTTTACCCGGAGTTTTAGTTGGGTTCGTAATTTTACCCGGAGTTTTAGTTGGGTTCGTAATTTTACCCGGAGTTTTACTTGGGTTCGTAATTTTACCCGGAGTTTTACTTGGGTTCGTAATTTTACCCGGAGTTTTAGTTGGGTTCGTAATTTTACCCGGAGTTTTAGTTGGGTTCGTAATTTTACCCAACCTTTTTAGTTGGGTTCGTATTTTTTACCCGGACTATTAGTTGGGTTCGTAATTTTACCCGGAGTTTTAGTTGGGTTCGTAATTTTACCCGGAGTTTTATTTGAGTTCGTAATTTTACCCGGAGTTTTAGTTGGGTTCGTAATTTTACCCGGACTTTTTAGTTGGGTTCGTAATTTTACCCGGACTTTTTAGTTGGGTTCGTAATTTTACCCGGACTTTTTAGTTGGGTTCGTAATTTTACCCGGAGTTTTAGTTGGGTTCGTAATTTTACCCGGACTTTTTAATTGGGTTCGAATTTTTTACCCGGACTTTTAGTTGGGTTCATAATTTTACCCGGAGTTTTAGTTGGGTTCGTAATTTTACCCGGACTTTTTAGTTGGGTTCGTATTTTTTACCCGGACTTTTAGTTGGGTTCGTAATTTTACCCGGAGTTTTAGTTGGGTTCGTAATTTTACCCGGAGTTTTAGTTGGGTTCGTAATTTTACCCGGAGTTTTACTTGGGTTCGTAATTTTACCCGGAGTTTTACTTGGGTTCGTAATTTTACCCGGAGTTTTTAGTTGGGTTCGTATTTTTTACCCGGACTTTTAGTTGGGTTCGTAATTTTACCCGGAGTTTTAGTTGGGTTCGTAATTTTACCCGGAGTTTTAGTTGGGTTAGTAATTTTACCCGGACTTTTTATTTGGGTTCGTAATTTTACCCGGACTTTTTAGTTGGGTTCGTAATTTTACCCGGACTTTTTAGTTGGGTTCGTATTTTTTACCCGGAGTTTTAGTTGGGTTCGTAATTTTACCCGGAGTTTTAGTTGAGTTCGTAATTTTACCCGGAGTTTTAGTTGGGTTCGTAATTTTACCCGGACTTTTTAGTTGGGTTCGTAATTTTACCCGGACTTTTTAGTTGGGTTCGTATTTTTTACCCGGAGTTTTAGTTGGGTTCGTAATTTTACCCGGAGTTTTAGTTGGGTTCGTAATTTTACCCTGACTTTTTAGTTGGGTTCGTATTTTTTACCCGGACTTTTAGTTGGGTTCGTAATTTTACACGGAGTTTTAGTTGGGTTCGTAATTTTACCCGGACTTTTTAGTTGGGTTCGTATTTTTTACCCGGACTTTTAGTTGGGTTCGTAATTTTACCCGGAGTTTTAGTTGGGTTCGAATTTTTTACCCGGAGTTTTAGTTGGGTTCGTATTTTTTACCCGGAGTTTTAGTTGGGTTCGTATTTTTACCTGGAGTTTTAGTTGGGTTCGTATTTTTACCCGGAGTTTTAGTTGGGTTCGTATTTTTTACCCGGACTTTTTAGTTGGATTAGTATTTTTGCCCGGAGTTTTAGTTGGGTTCGTATTTTTTACCCGGAGTTTTAGTTGGGTTCGTATTTTTACCCGGAGTTTTAGTTGGGTTCGTAATTTTACCCGGAGTTTTAGTTGGGTTCGTAATTTTTCCCGGAGTTTTAGTTGAGTTCGTAATTTTACCCGGAGTTTTAGTTGGGTTCGTAATTTTACCCGGACTTTTTAGTTGGGTTCGTAATTTTACCCGGACTTTCTAGTTGGGTTCGTATTTTTTACCCGGAGTTTTAGTTGGGTTCGTAATTTTACCCGGAGTTTTAGTTGGGTTCGTAATTTTACCCGGACTTTTTAGTTGGGTTCGTATTTTTTACCCGGACTTTTAGTTGGGTTCGTAATTTTACCCGGAGTTTTAGTTGGGTTCGTAATTTTACCCGGACTTTTTAGTAGGGTTCGTATTTTTTACCCGGACTTTTAGTTGGGTTCGTAATTTTACCCGGAGTTTTAGTTGGGTTCGAATTTTTTACCCGGAGTTTTAGTTGGGTTCGTAATTTTACCCGGACTTTTTAGTTGGGTTCGTAATTTTACCCGGAGTTTTAGTTGGGTTCGTAATTTTACCCGGAGTTTTAGTTGGGTTCGTAATTTTATCGGACTTTTTAGTTGGGTTCGTATTTTTACCCGGAGTTTTAGTTGGGTTCGTATTTTTACCCGGAGTTTTAGTTGGGTTCGTATTTTTACCCGGAGTTTTAGTTGGGTTCGTATTTTTACCCGGAGTTTTAGTTGGGTTCGTATTTTTTACCCGGACTTTTTAGTTGGGTTAGTATTTTTGCCCGGAGTTTTAGTTGGGTTCGTATTTTTTAGCCGGAGTTTTAGTTGGGTTCGTATTTTTTACCCGGAGTTTTAGTTGACTTCATATTTTTACCCGGAGATTTAGTTGGGTTCGTATTTTTACCCGGAGTTTTAGTTGGGTTCGTTTTTTTTACCCGGTGTTTTAGTTGGGTTCGTATTTTTACCCGGAGTTTTAGTTGGGTTAGTATTTTTACCCGGAGT
Source organism: Melinopterus prodromus (assembly GCA_964023965.1). Classification (NCBI taxonomy): domain Eukaryota; kingdom Metazoa; phylum Arthropoda; class Insecta; order Coleoptera; family Scarabaeidae; genus Melinopterus; species Melinopterus prodromus. The sequence goes on from CAXIES010000200.1 coordinate 18,646, forward strand.
TTTAGTTGGGTTCGTATTTTTTACCCGGACTTTTTAGTTGGGTTAGTATTTTTGCCCGGAGTTTTAGTTGGGTTCGTATTTTTTTACCCGGAGTTTTAGCTGGGTTCGTAATTTTACCCGGAGTTTTAGTTGAGTTCGTAATTTTACCCGGAGTTTTAGTTGGGCTCGTAATTTTACCCGGACTTTTTAGTTGGGTTCGTAATTTTACCCGGATTTTTTAGTTGGGTTCGTATTTTTTACCCGGACTTTTAGTTGGGTTCGTAATTTTACCCGGAGTTTTAGTTGGGTTCGTAATTTTACCCGGAGTTTTAGTTGGGTTCGTAATTTTACCCGGAGTTCTACTTGGGTTCGTAATTTTACCCGGAGTTTTACTTGGGTTCGTAATTTTACCCGGAGTTTTAGTTGGGTTCGTAATTTTACCCGGAGTTTTAGTTCGGTTCGTAATTTTACCCGGACTTTTTAGTTGGGTTCGTATTTTTTACCCGGACTTTTAGTTGGGTTCGTAATTTTACCCGGAGTTTTAGTTGGGTTCGTAATTTTACCCGGAGTTTTAGTTGAGTTCGTAATTTTACCCGGAGTTTTAGTTGGGTTCGTAATTTTGCCCGGACTGTTTAGTTGGGTTCGTAATTTTACCCGGACTTTTTAGTTGGGTTCGTAATTTTACCCGGACTTTTTAGTTGGGTTCGTAATTTTACCCGGAGTTTTAGTTGGGTTCGTAATTTTACCCGGACTTTTTAGTTGGGTTCGAACTTTTTACCCGGACTTTTAGTTGGGTTCATAATTTTACCCGGAGTTTTAGTTGGGTTCGTAATTTTACCCGGACTTTTTAGTTGGGTTCGTATTTTTTACCCGGAATTTTAGTTGGGTTCGTAATTTTACCCGGCGTTTTAGTTGGGTTCGTAATTTTACCCGGAGTCTTGAGTTAATAGTTGGGTTCGTATTTTTACCCGGACTTTTAGTTGGGTTCGTAATTTTACCCGGAGTTTTAGTTGGGTTCGTAATTTTACCCGGAGTTTTAGTTGGGTTCGTAATTTTACCCGGAGTTTTACTTGGGTTCGTAATTTTACCCGGAGTTTTACTTGGGTTCGTAATTTTACCCGGAGTTTTAGTTGGGTTCGTAATTTTACCCGGAGTTTTACTTGGGTTCGTAATTTTACCCGGAGTTTTACTTGGGTTCGTAATTTTACCCGGACTTTTTAGTTGGGTTCGTATTTTTTACCCGGACTTTTAGTTGGGTTCGTAATTTTACCCGGACTTTTAGTTGGGTTCGTAATTTTACCCGGAGTTTTAGTTGGGTTCGTAATTTTACCCGGAGTTTTAGTTGGGTTCGTAATTTTACCCGGAGTTTTACTTGGGTTCGTAATTTTACCCGGAGTTTTACTTGGGTTCGTAATTTTACCCGGAGTTTTAGTTGGGTTCGTAATTTTACCCGGAGTTTTAGTTGGGTTCGTAATTTTACCCGGACTTTTTAGTTGGGTTCGTATTTTTTACCCGGACTTTTAGTTGGGTTCGTAATTTTACCCGGAGTTTTAGTTGGGTTCGTAATTTTACCCGGAGTTTTAGTTGAGTTCGTAATTTTACCCGGAGTTTTAGTTGGGTTCGTAATTTTACCCGGACTTTTTAGTTGGGTTCGTAATTTTACCCGGAGTTTTTAGTTGGGTTCGTATTTTTTACCCGGAGTTTTAGTTGGGTTCGTAATTTTACCCGGAGTTTTAGTTGGGTTCGTAATTTTACCGTGACTTTTTAGTTGGGTTCGTATTTTTTACCCGGACTTTTAGTTGGGTTCGTAATTTTACACGGAGTTTTAGTTGGGTTCGTAATTTTACCCGGACTTTTTAGTTGGGTTCGTATTTTTTACCCGGACTTTTAGTTGGGTTCGTAATTTTACCCGGAGTTTTAGTTGGGTTCGAATTTTTTACCCGGAGTTTTAGTTGGGTTCGTATTTTTTACCCGGAGTTTTAGTTGGGTTCGTATTTTTACCCGGAGTTTTAGTTGGGTTCGTATTTTTACCCGGAGTTTTAGTTGGGTTCGTATTTTTTACCCGGACTTTTTAGTTGGATTAGTATTTTTGCCCGGAGTTTTAGTTGGGTTCGTATTTTTTACCCGGACTTTTAGTTGGGTTCGTAATTTTACCCGGAGTTTTAGTTGGGTTCGTAATTTTTCCCGGAGTTTTAGTTGAGTTCGTAATTTTACCCGGAGTTTTAGTTGGGTTCGTAATTTTATCCGGACTTTTTAGTTGGGTTCGTAATTTTACCCGGACTTTTTAGTTGGGTTCGTATTTTTTACCCGGAGTTTTAGTTGGGTTCGTAATTTTACCCGGAGTTTTAGTTGGGTTCGTAATTTTACCCGGACTTTTTAGTTGGGTTCGTATTTTTTACCCGGACTTTTAGTTGGGTTCGTAATTTTACCCGGAGTTTTAGTTGGGTTCGTAATTTTACCCGGACTTTTTAGTAGGGTTCGTATTTTTTACCCGGACTTTTAGTTGGGTTCGTAATTTTACCCGGAGTTTTAGTTGGGTTCGAATTTTTTACCCGGAGTTTTAGTTGGGTTCGTATTTTTTACCCGGAGTTTTAGTTGGGTTCGTATTTTTACCCGGAGTTTTAGTTGGGTTCGTATTTTTACCCGGAGTTTTAGTTGGGTTCGTATTTTTTACCCGGACTTTTTAGTTGGGTTAGTATTTTTGCCCGGAGTTTTAGTTGGGTTCGTATTTTTTACCCGGACTTTTAGTTGGGTTCGTAATTTTACCCGGAGTTTTAGTTGGGTTCGTAATTTTACCCGGAGTTTCACTTGGGTTCGTAATTTTACCCGGACTTTTTAGTTGGGTTCGTATTTTTTACCCGGACTTTTAGTTGGGTTCGTAATTTTACCCGGACTTTTTAGTTGGGTTCGTATTTTTTACCCGGACTTTTAGTTGGGTTCGTAATTTTACCCGGAGTTTTAGTTGGGTTCGTAATTTTACCCGGAGTTTTACTTGGGTTCGTAATTTTACCCGGACTTTTTAGTTGGGTTCGTATTTTTTACCCGGAGTTTTAGTTGGGTTCGTAATTTTACCCGGACTTTTAGTTGGGTTCGTAATTTTACCCGGAGTTTTAGTTGGGTTCGTAATTTTACCCGGAGTTTTAGTTGGGTTCGTAATTTTACCCGGAGTTTTACTTGGGTTCGTAATTTTACCCGGAGTTTTACTTGGGTTCGTAATTTTACCCGGAGTTTTAGTTGGGTTCGTATTTTTACCCGGAGTTTTAGTTGGTTTCGTATTTTTTACCCGGACTTTTTAGTTGGGTTAGTATTTTTGCCCGGAGTTTTAGTTGGGTTCGTATTTTTTACCCGGACTTTTAGTTGGGTTCGTAATTTTACCCGGAGTTTTAGTTGGGTTCGTAATTTTACCCGGAGTTTCACTTGGGTTCGTAATTTTACCCGGACTTTTTAGTTGGGTTCGTATTTTTTACCCGGACTTTTAGTTGGGTTCGTAATTTTACCCGGACTTTTTAGTTGGGTTCGTATTTTTTACCCGGACTTTTAGTTGGGTTCGTAATTTTACCCGGAGTTTTAGTTGGGTTCGTAATTTTACCCGGAGTTTTACTTGGGTTCGTAATTTTACCCGGACTTTTTAGTTGGGTTCGTATTTTTTACCCGGAGTTTTAGTTGGGTTCGTAATTTTACCCGGACTTTTAGTTGGGTTCGTAATTTTACCCGGAGTTTTAGTTGGGTTCGTAATTTTACGCGGAGTTTTAGTTGGGTTCGTAATTTTACCCGGAGTTTTACTTGGGTTCGTAATTTTACCCGGAGTTTTACTTGGGTTCGTAATTTTACCCGGAGTTTTAGTTGGGTTCGTAATTTTACCCGGAGTTTTAGTTGGGTTCGTAATTTTACCCGGACTTTTTAGTTGGGTTCGTATTTTTTACCCGGACTTTTAGTTGGGTTCGTAATTTTACCCGGAGTTTTAGTTGGGTTCGTAATTTTACCTGGAGTTTTAGTTGAGTTCGTAATTTTACCCGGAGTTTTAGTTGGGTTCGTAATTTTACCCGGACTTTTTAGTTGGGTTCGTAATTTTACCCGGACTTTTTAGTTGGGTTCGTAATTTTACACGGACTTTTTAGTTGGGTTCGTAATTTTACACGGAGTTTTAGTTGGGTTCGTAATTTTACCCGGACTTTTTAGTTGGGTTCGAATTTTTTACCCGGACTTTTAGTTGGGTTCATAATTTTACCCGGAGTTTTAGTTGGGTTCGTAATTTTACCCGGTCTTTTTAGTTGGGTTCGTATTTTTTACCCGGACTTTTAGTTGGGTTCGTAATTTTACCCGGAGTTTTAGTTGGGTTCGTAATTTTACCCGGAGTTTTAGTTGGGTTCGTAATTTTACCCGGAGTCTTGAGTTAATAGTTGGGTTCGTATTTTTTACCCGGAGTTTTAGTTGGGTTCGTAATTTTACCCGGACTTTTAGTTGGGTTCGTAATTTTACCCGGAGTTTTAGTTGGGTTCGTAATTTTACCCGGACTTTTTAGTTGGGTTCGAACTTTTTACCCGGACTTTTAGTTGGGTTCATAATTTTACCCGGAGTTTTAGTTGGGTTCGTAATTTTACCCGGACTTTTTAGTTGGGTTCGTATTTTTTACCCGGAATTTTAGTTGGGTTCGTAATTTTACCCGGCGTTTTAGTTGGGTTCGTAATTTTACCCGGAGTCTTGAGTTAATAGTTGGGTTCGTATTTTTACCCGGACTTTTAGTTGGGTTCGTAATTTTACCCGGAGTTTTAGTTGGGTTCGTAATCTTACCCGGAGTTTTAGTTGGGTTCGTAATTTTACCCGGAGTTTTACTTGGGTTCGTAATTTTACCCGGAGTTTTACTTGGGTTCGTAATTTTACCCGGAGTTTTCGTTGGGTTCGTAATTTTACCCGGAGTTTTAGTTGGGTTCGTAATTTTACCCGGACTTTTTAGTTGGGTTCGTATTTTTTACCCGGACTTTTAGTTGGGTTCGTAATTTTACCCGGACTTTTAGTTGGGTTCGTAATTTTACCCGGAGTTTTAGTTGGGTTCGTAATTTTACCCGGAGTTTTAGTTGGGTTCGTAATTTTACCCGGAGTTTTACTTGGGTTCGTAATTTTACCCGGAGTTTTACTTGGGTTCGTAATTTTACCCGGAGTTTTAGTTGGGTTCGTAATTTTACCCGGAGTTTTAGTTGGGTTCGTAATTTTACCCGGACTTTTTAGTTGGGTTCGTATTTTTTACCCGGACTTTTAGTTGGGTTCGTAATTTTACCCGGAGTTTTAGTTGGGTTCGTAATTTTACCCGGAGTTTTAGTTGAGTTCGTAATTTTACCCGGAGTTTTAGTTGGGTTCGTAATTTTACCCGGACTTTTTAGTTGGGTTCGTAATTTTACCCGGACTTTTTAGTTGGGTTCGTATTTTTTACCCGGAGTTTTAGTTGGGTTCGTAATTTTACCCGGAGTTTTAGTTGGGTTCGTAATTTTACCGTGACTTTTTAGTTGGGTTCGTATTTTTTACCCGGACTTTTAGTTGGGTTCGTAATTTTACACGGAGTTTTAGTTGGGTTCGTAATTTTACCCGGACTTTTTAGTTGGGTTCGTATTTTTTACCCGGACTTTTAGTTGGGTTCGTAATTTTACCCGGAGTTTTAGTTGGGTTCGAATTTTTTACCCGGAGTTTTAGTTGGGTTCGTATTTTTTACCCGGAGTTTTAGTTGGGTTCGTATTTTTACCCGGAGTTTTAGTTGGGTTCGTATTTTTACCCGGAGTTTTAGTTGGGTTCGTATTTTTTACCCGGACTTTTTAGTTGGATTAGTATTTTTGCCCGGAGTTTTAGTTGGGTTCGTATTTTTTACCCGGACTTTTAGTTGGGTTCGTAATTTTACCCGGAGTTTTAGTTGGGTTCGTAATTTTTCCCGGAGTTTTAGTTGAGTTCGTAATTTTACCCGGAGTTTTAGTTGGGTTCGTAATTTTACCCGGACTTTTTAGTTGGGTTCGTAATTTTACCCGGACTTTTTAGTTGGGTTCGTATTTTTTACCCGGAGTTTTAGTTGGGTTCGTAATTTTACCCGGAGTTTTAGTTGGGTTCGTAATTTTACCCGGACTTTTTAGTTGGGTTCGTATTTTTTACCCGGACTTTTAGTTGGGTTCGTAATTTTACCCGGAGTTTTAGTTGGGTTCGTAATTTTACCCGGACTTTTTAGTAGGGTTCGTATTTTTTACCCGGACTTTTAGTTGGGTTCGTAATTTTACCCGGAGTTTTAGTTGGGTTCGAATTTTTTACCCGGAGTTTTAGTTGGGTTCGTATTTTTTACCCGGAGTTTTAGTTGGGTTCGTATTTTTACCCGGAGTTTTAGTTGGGTTCGTATTTTTACCCGGAGTTTTAGTTGGGTTCGTATTTTTTACCCGGACTTTTTAGTTGGGTTAGTGTTTTTGCCCGGAGTTTTAGTTGAGTTCGTATTTTTTACCCGGACTTTTAGTTGGGTTCGTAATTTTACCCGGAGTTTTAGTTGGGTTCGTAATTTTACCCGGAGTTTCACTTGGGTTCGTAATTTTACCCGGACTTTTTAGTTGGGTTCGTATTTTTTACCCGGACTTTTAGTTGGGTTCGTAATTTTACCCGGACTTTTTAGTTGGGTTCGTATTTTTTACCCGGACTTTTAGTTGGGTTCGTAATTTTACCCGGAGTTTTAGTTGGGTTCGTAATTTTACCCGGAGTTTTACTTGGGTTCGTAATTTTACCCGGACTTTTTAGTTGGGTTCGTATTTTTTACCCGGAGTTTTAGTTGGGTTCGTAATTTTACCCGGACTTTTAGTTGGGTTCGTAATTTTACCCGGAGTTTTAGTTGGGTTCGTAATTTTACCCGGCGTTTTAGTTGGGTTCGTAATTTTACCCGGAGTTTTACTTGGGTTCGTAATTTTACCCGGAGTTTTACTTGGGTTCGTAATTTTACCCGGAGTTTTAGTTGGGTTCGTATTTTTACCCGGAGTTTTAGTTGGGTTCGTATTTTTTACCCGGACTTTTTAGTTGGGTTAGTATTTTTGCCCGGAGTTTTAGTTGGGTTCGTATTTTTTACCCGGACTTTTAGTTGGGTTCGTAATTTTACCCGGAGTTTTAGTTGGGTTCGTAATTTTACCCGGAGTTTCACTTGGGTTCATAATTTTACCCGGACTTTTTAGTTGGGTTCGTATTTTTTACCCGGACTTTTAGTTGGGTTCGTAATTTTACCCGGACTTTTTAGTTGGGTTCGTATTTTTTACCCGGACTTTTAGTTGGGTTCGTAATTTTACCCGGAGTTTTAGTTGGGTTCGTAATTTTACCCGGAGTTTTACTTGGGTTCGTAATTTTACCCGGACTTTTTAGTTGGGTTCGTATTTTTTACCCGGAGTTTTAGTTGGGTTCGTAATTTTACCCGGACTTTTAGTTGGGTTCGTAATTTTACCCGGAGTTTTAGTTGGGTTCGTAATTTTACCCGGAGTTTTAGTTGGGTTCGTAATTTTACCCGGAGTTTTACTTGGGTTCGTAATTTTACCCGGAGTTTTACTTGGGTTCGTAATTTTACCCGGAGTTTTAGTTGGGTTCGTAATTTTACCCGGAGTTTTAGTTGGGTTCGTAATTTTACCCGGACTTTTTAGTTGGGTTCGTATTTTTTACCCGGACTTTTAGTTGGGTTCGTAATTTTACCCGGAGTTTTAGTTGGGTTCGTAATTTTACCCGGAGTTTTAGTTGAGTTCGTAATTTTACCCGGAGTTTTAGTTGGGTTCGTAATTTTACCCGGACTTTTTAGTTGGGTTCGTAATTTTACCCGGACTTTTTAGTTGGGTTCGTAATTTTACACGGACTTTTTAGTTGGGTTCGTAATTTTACACGGAGTTTTAGTTGGGTTCGTAATTTTACCCGGACTTTTTAGTTGGGTTCGAATTTTTTACCCGGACTTTTAGTTGGGTTCATAATTTTACCCGGAGTTTTAGTTGGGTTCGTAATTTTACGCGGTCTTTTTAGTTGGGTTCGTATTTTTTACCCGGACTTTTAGTTGGGTTCGTAATTTTACCCGGAGTTTTAGTTGGGTTCGTAATTTTACCCGGAGTTTTAGTTGGGTTCGTAATTTTACCCGGAGTCTTGAGTTAATAGTTGGGTTCGTATTTTTTACCCGGAGTTTTAGTTGGGTTCGTAATTTTACCCGGACTTTTAGTTGGGTTCGTAATTTTACCCGGAGTTTTAGTTGGGTTCGTAATTTTACCCGGAGTTTTAGTTGGGTTCGTAATTTTACCCGGAGTTTTACTTGGGTTCGTAATTTTACCCGGAGTTTTACTTGGGTTCGTAATTTTACCCGGAGTTTTAGTTGGGTTCGAATTTTTACCCGGAGTTTTAGTTGGGTTCGTATTTTTTACCCGGACTTTTTAGTTGGGTTAGTATTTTTGCCCGGAGTTTTAGTTGGGTTCGTATTTTTTACCCGGACTTTTAGTTGGGTTCGTAATTTTACCCGGAGTTTTAGTTGGGTTTGTAATTTTACCCGGAGTTTCACTTGGGTTCGTAATTTTACCCGGACTTTTTAGTTGGGTTCGTATTTTTTACCCGGACTTTTAGTTGGGTTCGTAATTTTACCCGGACTTTTTAGTTGGGTTCGTATTTTTTACCCGGACTTTTAGTTGGGTTCGTAATTTTACCCGGAGTTTTAGTTGGGTTCGTAATTTTACCCGGAGTTTTACTTGGGTTCGTAATTTTACCCGGACTTTTTAGTTGGGTTCGTATTTTTTACCCGGAGTTTTAGTTGGGTTCGTAATTTTACCCGGACTTTTAGTTGGGTTCGTAATTTTACCCGGAGTTTTAGTGGGGTTCGTAATTTTACCCGGAGTTTTAGTTGGGTTCGTAATTTTACCCGGAGTTTTACTTGGGTTCGTAATTTTACCCGGAGTTTTACTTGGGTTCGTAATTTTACCCGGAGTTTTAGTTGGGTTCGTAATTTTACCCGGACTTTTTAGTTGGGTTCGTATTTTTTACCCGGACTTTTAGTTGGGTTCGTAATTTTACCCGGAGTTTTAGTTGGGTTCGTAATTTTACCCGGACTTTTTAGTTGGGTTCGTAATTTTACCCGGACTTTTTAGTTGGGTTCGTACTTTTTACCCGGAGTTTTAGTTGGGTTCGTAATTTTACCCGGAGTTTTAGTTGGGTTTGCAATTTTACCCGGACTTTTTAGTTGGGTTCGTATTTTTTACCCGGACTTTTAGTTGGGTTCGTAATTTTACCCGGAGTTTTAGTTGGGCTCGTAATTTTACCCGGACTTTTTAGTTGGGTTCGTATTTTTTACCCGGACTTTTAGTTGGGTTCGTAATTTTACCCGGAGTTTTAGTTGGGTTCGTAATTTTACCCGGAGTTTTACTTGGGTTCGTAATTTTACCCGGACTTTTTAGTTGGGTTCGTATTTTTTACCCGGAGTTTTAGTTGGGTTCGTAATTTTACCCGGACTTTTAGTTGGGTTCGTAATTTTACCCGGAGTTTTAGTTGGGTTCGTAATTTTACCCGGAGTTTTAGTTGGGTTCGTAATTTTACCCGGAGTTTTACTTGGGTTCGTAATTTTACCCGGAGTTTTACTTGGGTTCGTAATTTTACCCGGAGTTTTAGTTGGGTTCGTATTTTTACCCGGAGTTTAGTTGGGTTCGTATTTTTTACCCGGACTTTTTAGTTGGGTTAGTATTTTTGCCAGGAGTTTTAGTTGGGTTCGTATTTTTTACCCGGACTTTTAGTTGGGTTCGTAATTTTACCCGGAGTTTTAGTTGGGTTCGTAATTTTACCCGGAGTTTCACTTGGGTTCGTAATTTTACCCGGACTTTTAGTTGGGTTCGTATTTTTTACCCGGACTTTTAGTTGGGTTCGTAATTTTACCCGGACTTTTTAGTTGGGTTCGTATTTTTTACCCGGACTTTTAGTTGGGTTCGTAATTTTACCCGGAGTTTTAGTTGGGTTCGTAATTTTACCCGGAGTTTTACTTGGGTTCGTAATTTTACCCGGACTTTTTAGTTGGGTTCGTATTTTTTACCCGGAGTTTTAGTTGGGTTCGTATTTTACCCGGACTTTTAGTTGGGTTCGTAATTTTACCCGGAGTTTTAGTTGGGTCGTAATTTTACCCGGAGTTTTAGTTGGGTTCGTAATTTTACCCGGAGTTTTAGTTGGGTTCGTAATTTTACCCGGACTTTTTAGTTGGGTTCGTATTTTTTACCCGGACTTTTAGTTGGGTTCGTAATTTTACCCGGAGTTTTAGTTGGGTTCGTAATTTTACCCGGAGTTTTAGTTGAGTTCGTAATTTTACCCGGAGTTTTAGTTGGGTTCGTAATTTTACCCGGACTTTTTAGTTGGGTTCGTAATTTTACCCGGACTTTTTAGTTGGGTTCGTATTTTTTACCCGGAGTTTTAGTTGGGTTCGTAATTTTACCCGGAGTTTTAGTTGGTTCGTAATTTTACCGTGACTTTTTAGTTGGGTTCGTATTTTTTACCCGGACTTTTAGTTGGGTTCGTAATTTTACACGGAGTTTTAGTTGGGTTCGTAATTTTACCCGGACTTTTTAGTTGGGTTCGTATTTTTTACCCGACTTTTAGTTGGGTTCGTAATTTTACCCGAGTTTTAGTTGGGTTCGAATTTTTTACCCGGAGTTTTAGTTGGGTTCGTATTTTTTACCCGAGTTTTAGTTGGGTTCGTATTTTTACCCGGAGTTTTAGTTGGGTTCGTATTTTTACCCGGAGTTTTAGTTGGGTTCGTATTTTTTTACCCGGACTTTTTAGTTGGATTAGTATTTTTGCCCGGAGTTTTAGTTGGGTTCGTATTTTTTACCCGGACTTTTAGTTGGGTTCGTAATTTTACCCGGAGTTTTAGTTGGGTTCGTAATTTTTCCCGGAGTTTTAGTTGAGTTCGTAATTTTACCCGGAGTTTTAGTTGGGTTCGTAATTTTACCCGGACTTTTTAGTTGGGTTCGTAATTTTACCCGGACTTTTTAGTTGGGTTCGTATTTTTTACCCGGAGTTTTAGTTGGGTTCGTAATTTTACCCGGAGTTTTAGTTGGGTTCGTAATTTTACCCGGACTTTTTAGTTGGGTTCGTATTTTTTAACCCGGACTTTTAGTTGGGTTCGTAATTTTACCCGGAGTTTTAGTTGGGTTCGTAATTTTACCCGGACTTTTTAGTAGGGTTCGTATTTTTTACCCGGACTTTTAGTTGGGTTCGTAATTTTACCCGGAGTTTTAGTTGGGTTCGAATTTTTTACCCGGAGTTTTAGTTGGGTTCGTATTTTTTACCCGGAGTTTTAGTTGGGTTCGTATTTTACCCGGAGTTTTAGTTGGGTTCGTATTTTTACCCGGAGTTTTAGTTGGGTTCGTATTTTTTACCCGGACTTTTTAGTTGGGTTAGTATTTTTGCCCGGAGTTTTAGTTGAGTTCGTATTTTTTACCCGGACTTTTAGTTGGGTTCGTAATTTTACCCGGAGTTTTAGTTGGGTTCGTAATTTTACCCGGAGTTTCACTTGGGTTCGTAACTTTACCCGGACTTTTTAGTTGGGTTCGTATTTTTTACCCGGACTTTTAGTTGGGTTCGTAATTTTACCCGGACTTTTTAGTTGGGTTCGTATTTTTTACCCGGACTTTTAGTTGGGTTCGTAATTTTACCCGGAGTTTTAGTTGGGTTCGTAATTTTACCCGGAGTTTTACTTGGGTTCGTAATTTTACCCGGACTTTTTAGTTGGGTTCGTATTTTTACCCGGAGTTTAGTTGGGTTCGTAATTTTACCCGGACTTTTAGTTGGGTTCGTAATTTTACCCGGAGTTTTAGTTGGGTTCGTAATTTTACCCGGAGTTTTAGTTGGGTTCGTAATTTTACCCGGAGTTTACTTGGGTTCGTAATTTTACCCGGAGTTTTACTTGGGTTCGTAATTTTACCCGGAGTTTTAGTTGGGTTCGTATTTTTACCCGGAGTTTTAGTTGGGTTCGTATTTTTTACCCGGACTTTTTAGTTGGGTTAGTATTTTTGCCCGGAGTTTTAGTTGGGTTCGTATTTTTTACCCGGACTTTTAGTTGGGTTCGTAATTTTACCCGGAGTTTTAGTTGGGTTCGTAATTTTACCCGGAGTTTCACTTGGGTTCGTAATTTTACCCGGACTTTTTAGTTGGGTTCGTATTTTTTACCCGGACTTTTAGTTGGGTTCGTAATTTTACCCGGACTTTTAGTTGGGTTCGTATTTTTTACCCGGACTTTTAGTTGGGTTCGTAATTTTACCCGGAGTTTTAGTTGGGTTCGTAATTTTACCCGGAGTTTTACTTGGGTTCGTAATTTTACCCGGACTTTTTAGTTGGGTTCGTATTTTTTACCCGGAGTTTTAGTTGGGTTCGTAATTTTACCCGGAGTTTTAGTTGGGTTCGTAATTTTACCCGGAGTTTTAGTTGGGTTCGTAATTTACCCGGAGTTTTACTTGGGTTCGTAATTATACCCGGAGTTTTACTTGGGTTCGTAATTTTACCCGGAGTTTTAGTTGGGTTCGTAATTTTACCCGGAGTTTT
>CAXIES010000201.1:0-2500 GCA_964023965.1 Melinopterus prodromus
GCACGGTCTCGCACCGGCGACGCATCTTTCAAATGTCTGCCTTATCAACTGTCGATGGTAGGTTCTGCGCCTACCATGGTTGTAACGGGTAACGGGGAATCAGGGTTCGATTCCGGAGAGGGAGCCTGAGAAACGGCTACCACATCCAAGGAAGGCAGCAGGCGCGCAAATTACCCACTCCCGGCACGGGGAGGTAGTGACGAAAAATAACGATACGGGACTCATCCGAGGCCCCGTAATCGGAATGAGTACACTCTAAACCCTTTAACGAGGATCAATTGGAGGGCAAGTCTGGTGCCAGCAGCCGCGGTAATTCCAGCTCCAATAGCGTATATTAAAGTTGTTGCGGTTAAAAAGCTCGTAGTCGAATTTGTGTCCCGCGCCGCCGGTTCATCGCTCGCGGTGTTAACTGGCGTGTCCGCGGGACGTCCTGCCGGTGGGCTTAGCCTCTCGGGGCGGCCCAATCTCAATCCCACCGCGGTGCTCTTCATTGAGTGTCGAGGTGGGCCGGCACGTTTACTTTGAACAAATTAGAGTGCTTAAAGCAGGCTAAAATTTCGCCTGAATACTGTGTGCATGGAATAATGGAATAGGACCTCGGTTCTATTTTGTTGGTTTTCGGAACCCCGAGGTAATGATTAATAGGAACGGATGGGGGCATTCGTATTGCGACGTTAGAGGTGAAATTCTTGGATCGTCGCAAGACGGACAGAAGCGAAAGCATTTGCCAAAAACGCTTTCATTGATCAAGAACGAAAGTTAGAGGTTCGAAGGCGATCAGATACCGCCCTAGTTCTAACCATAAACGATGCCAGCTAGCGATCCGCCGACGTTCCTCCGATGACTCGGCGGGCAGCTTCCGGGAAACCAAAGCTTTTGGGTTCCGGGGGAAGTATGGTTGCAAAGCTGAAACTTAAAGGAATTGACGGAAGGGCACCACCAGGAGTGGAGCCTGCGGCTTAATTTGACTCAACACGGGAAACCTCACCAGGCCCGGACACCGGAAGGATTGACAGATTGAGAGCTCTTTCTTGATTCGGTGGGTGGTGGTGCATGGCCGTTCTTAGTTGGTGGAGCGATTTGTCTGGTTAATTCCGATAACGAACGAGACTCTAGCCTGCTAACTAGGCGTATTTTCGACATCTCAAAGGTCCGCCGACCCGGCGCTCGCGTCGCGGTCGTGCGCGATTTTTACTGTCGGCGTACAATTAATTCTTCTTAGAGGGACAGGCGGCTTCTAGCCGCACGAGATTGAGCAATAACAGGTCTGTAATGCCCTTAGATGTTCTGGGCCGCACGCGCGCTACACTGAAGGAATCAGCGTGTCTTCCCTGGCCGAACGGCCCGGGTAACCCGCTGAACCTCCTTCGTGCTAGGGATTGGGGCTTGCAATTGTTCCCCATGAACGAGGAATTCCCAGTAAGCGCGAGTCATAAGCTCGCGTTGATTACGTCCCTGCCCTTTGTACACACCGCCCGTCGCTACTACCGATTGAATGATTTAGTGAGGTCTTCGGACCGGTGCGCGGTGGCGTTTCGACGTCGCCGATGATGCTGGGAAGATGACCAAACTTGATCATTTAGAGGAAGTAAAAGTCGTAACAAGGTTTCCGTAGGTGAACCTGCGGAAGGATCATTAACGAATGTTTATAAAACATTACGTACAATTAATTAATACGATGCACGGATCGATATTAATAATGAATGAATATTAATGGCGCCCTCGGCCGACCACGTCTACGACGGCGGTCGCGTCGGCCGTACGAGCGCCGGTCGAACTGATTCGAACTGTTAAGGACTAACGAAGTCCGAGGCGTCGGCCGACCCGCGAGGGTCGGCACGCCGGAAGTCAGGTACCTAGTCGAGAGGTCCGATGACGAGAGCGCCCCCCGTGCCGCTCAGGCCGAGAGATACTGCGTACGTAAAAGCGCCGCCGGCAGCCACCGCGCAGCCGGCTCGGCGCTCCGCGCCTCGGAGTTTGAGTTTTTAAGTGTCACAACCACGGGTGAATGCGACGCTCCCGCCGGCCCCGACGGTCAGGGCACAGCGAGCTAATGCGCGCGTCCCAGTCTTGTCGTCGTGCGTCGCGCCGTCGTCGCGGTCGTATAGCGGCCGCCGGACCCCAGCGCCTCGAAACCGGCCCCGGCCTCCCTTGTCGGAGGTGCAGAGGAACGCCGGCGGAGCGCGGCGGACGGTCCGGTCGGTCATGTCGTGTACGACCGACGTCGGTCCGCAGCGTAAATTAATGAAGACGAGTGCGTCGCGCCGTCGTCGCGGTCGTATAGCGGCCGCCGGACCCCAGCGCCCCGAATCCGGCCCCGGCCTCCCTTGTCGGAGGTTCAGTGGCACGCCGGCGGAGCGCGGCGGACGGTCCGGTCGGTCATGTCGTGTACGACCGACGTCGGCCCGCAGCGTAGATTGATAAAGACGAGTGCGTCGCGCCGTCGTCGCGGTCGTATAGCGGCCGCCGGACCCCAGCGCCCCGAATCCGGCCCCGGCCT
>CAXIES010000201.1:10000-22500 GCA_964023965.1 Melinopterus prodromus
CCGGGCTCCACTCTACCGTTTTTATGAAAGAGCGCCGAAGGCATAGCACAGACAGAACAGCAGCCACCGGCGAACAGCCGCCGGGACAGAGACGACGGACGCGTCCGCCGTTCGTCGTCGACCGACGCAGTAAACAACTGACAACAATTTCGAAGGCTCCTCCCACACACGAGTGACCCAGAAAACAAGCGCAACCAAAAAATATTTGTCGCTCGATAAATTTGTCGACAGGCCGCAGGGTAAGGTGGTTTCGCTCTACTCCCTCTCGTTGATTTGTTGACAGGCCGCAGGGTAAGGTGGTTTCGCTCTACTCCCTCTCATTGATTTGTCGACAGGCCGCAGGGTAAGGTGGTTTCGCTCTACTCCCTCTCGTTGATTTGTCGACAGGCCGCAGGGTAGGGCGGTTTCGCTCTACTCCCTCTCGTTGACTTGTCGACAGGCCGCAGGGTAAGGCGGTTTCGCTCTACTCCCTCTCGTTGATTTGTCGACAGGCCGCAGGGTAAGGCGGTTTCGCTCTACTCCCTCTCGTTTTGATAACGAAAACGAGAGGGAGTAGAGCGAGACCGCCCTACCCTGCGGCCTGTCGACAAATCAACGAGAGGGAGTAGAGCAAAACCGCCCGACCCTGCGGCCTGTCGACAAATCAACGAGAGGGAGTAGAGCAAAACCGCCCGACCCTGCGGCCTGTCGACAAATCAACGAGAGGGAGTAGAGCGAAACCGCCCTACCCTGCGGCCTGTCGACAAATTTATCGATCGTCACCCGTCCGTCGGCGGCGAGCGGGAGTAGAGAACGCTAACCGGGCGGCCGTCATCGGGTCGACAAATTTATCGATCGTCACCCGTCCGTCGGCGGCGAGCGGGAGTAGAGAACGCTAACCGGGCGGCCGTCGTCGGGTCGACAAATTTATCGATCGTCACCCGTCCGTCGGCGGCGAGCGGGAGTAGAGAGCGCTAACAGGCCGGCCGCCCGGTGAGCGCTCTCTACTCCCGCTCCGCGCCGACGGACGGGTGGCGATCGGTATATTTCCCCGCTCGAAGACAAAAAATTTCAAAAATTTCAGCAGAGAGCGCTGGACGGAACTTTTGAAAGAAAAAAAAATTTTTCAAAAAAAAAATTTTTCAAAAAAAAAAATTTCTGAAATTTTGCAGAGAGCGCTGGCCGGGACTTATAGGCGAAAAAGAAAATTTCAAGAAAATCTTTTATGGGGCCGTTGACGGCGCGAGCGCGGTCGGCTGGACTCCGGCGGCGCGCTCGATCGACAGCGCGGGTCTCCCGTCGTCGAGCGGGGCGAAATGTACCGAGCGCTACCCGGCCGGCGACGGCGCGCGGGCTGTCGGCTGGACTCCGGCGGCGCGCTCGATCGACAGCGCGGGTCTCCCGTCGTCGAGCGGGGCGAAATCTACCGAGCGCTACCCGGCCGGCGACGGCGCGCGGGCGGTCGGCTGGACTCCGGCGGCGCGCTCGATCGACAGCGCGAGTCTCCCGTCGTCGAGCGGGGCGAAATGTACCGAGCGCTACCCGGCCGGCGACGGCGCGCGGGCGGTCGGCTGGACTACGGCGGCGCGCTCGATCGACATCCAGCGCCACCCGAAAGACAAAATTTCCAAAATCCAAAAATTTCAGCAGAGAGCGCTGGACGGAACTTTTGAAAGAAAAAAAAAATTTTCAAAAAAAAAATTTTTCAAAAAAAAAAATTTCTAAAATTTTGCAGAGAGCGCTGGCCGGGACTTATAGGCGAAAAAGAAAATTTCAAGAAAATCTTTTATGGGGCCGTTGACGGCGCGAGCGCGGTCGGCTGGACTCCGGCGGCGCGCTCGATCGACAGCGCGGGTCTCCCGTCGTCGAGCGGGGCGAAATGTACCGAGCGCTACCCGGCCGGCGACGGCGCGCGGGCGGTCGGCTGGACTCCGGCGGCGCGCTCGATCGACAGCGCGAGTCTCCCGTCGTCGAGCGGGGCGAAATGTACCGAGCGCTACCCGGCCGGCGACGGCGCGCGGGCGGTCGGCTGGACTACGGCGGCGCGCTCGATCGACATCCAGCGCCACCCGAAAGACAAAATTTCCAAAATCCAAAAATTTCAGCAGAGAGCGCTGGACGGAACTTTTGAAAGAAAAAAAAAATTTTCAAAAAAAAAATTTTTCAAAAAAAAAAATTTCTAAAATTTTGCAGAGAGCGCTGGCCGGGACTTATAGGCGAAAAAGAAAATTTCAAGAAAATCTTTTATGGGGCCGTTGACGGCGCGAGCGCGGTCGGCTGGACTCCGGCGGCGCGCTCGATCGACAGCGCGGGTCTCCCGTCGTCGAGCGGGGCGAAATGTACCGAGCGCTACCCGGCCGGCGACGGCGCGCGGGCTGTCGGCTGGACTCCGGCGGCGCGTTCGATCGACAGCGCGGGTCTCCCGTCGTCGAGCGGGGCGAAATCTACCGAGCGCTACCCGGCCGGCGACGGCGCGCGGGCGGTCGGCTGGACTCCGGCGGCGCGCTCGATCGACAGCGCGAGTCTCCCGTCGTCGAGCGGGGCGAAATGTACCGAGCGCTACCCGGCCGGCGACGGCGCGCGGGCTGTCGGCTGGACTCCGGCGGCGCGCTCGATCGACAGCGCGGGTCTCCCGTCGTCGAGCGGGGCGAAATCTACCGAGCGCTACCCGGCCGGCGACGGCGCGCGGGCGGTCGGCTGGACTCCGGCGGCGCGCTCGATCGACAGCGCGAGTCTCCCGTCGTCGAGCGGGGCGAAATGTACCGAGCGCTACCCGGCCGGCGACGGCGCGCGGGCGGTCGGCTGGACTCCGGCGGCGCGCTCGATCGACAGCGCGAGTCTCCCGTCGTCGAGCGGGGCGAAATGTACCGAGCGCTACCCGGCCGGCGACGGCGCGCGGGCGGTCGGCTGGACTACGGCGGCGCGCTCGATCGACATCCAGCGCCACCCGAAAGACAAAATTTCCAAAATCCAAAAATTTCAGCAGGGAGCGCTGGACGGAACTTTTGAAAGAAAAAAAAATTTTCAAAAAAAAAATCCAAAAATTTAGCAGAGAGCGCCGGAGAGAACATTTGAAAGAAAAAAAAAATTTCCAAAAAAAAAAAAAATTTTCAAAAAAAAAAATATTTCCAAAATTTCGAACTCGACCTGGACGGGGACCAAGGCGAAAAGTGCGATAAGTCCGCGCGAGCGTCGGCGGTATCCGTTCGAGCGAGCCGGGAGCGACCCGTACTAGCGTTTCGCAACCCGTACTCGGTCCGTTGCGCTTATATAGGGAGAGGTGAGTCCGCGACGGCTAACGCCGTCCGGTTCCGCTCGATCCCGTTTAGTTGCGACGAGTCGACAGTCTTGGTATTAGTAAACGATAAAGATGCTCCCTGCCGGGCCGCACGCGTTGTTGACTTTGATCTGCTGGTGGCTAGAGAGCGCCTCGGTAAGCTTCGTTCGCGAAGAACCGGCGTTCGCCATTAGAGACGAGAGTTTTAATTGACGCTGTGCGGTTTAACCGAAAGGTTGCGTTCCCACATATCGCCGCCAAGCGCTCGTAACCGTAACATTAGCGATTGCCACAGCATGCCCGCGGACGACGCTGACTTTCGCAGTTAGCGTTGTACACCTTATGCGGGCGCACTTAAATCTCGGAGGCGTCCTCTGGACGTCGTCCACAAATATGCAACGACTCGCCTCGTACCGAGCGTGAGAGCGCGGCACGACAGTTTTCCGAAACGCGCGCTCAGACCGCGTACCATGTCGCTTTCAATCTAGCGAAGGGTGTTTCTGGGAATGTTGAAGCCGTTCGCGGACGAGATTCCGCGTTATAAATTATTCTCTTAGAACTGCTGCGGGCGGTCATGTCGTCAAGTAAACGTCGTCCTATTTCGACGTCGGCGCATCCTGCTCCACTGTGCGTGAAATGTGTGGTCGGCGCGCGCTCGTCGCTGCCGACTGATTTCGACACGGTCAGTTTTTGCTATATATTGTAATATGTAGTAGTATACTTCCGGGCCGGGCGAGAAGACAGACCGCCCGCCGCTCTCGCAGCGGCGTGACGATTCTGCTCCGCCCTCGGCTCGCCGGAGGTGCGACTGTTCTCTCGATCTGCGTTACGCCAGGTCGGCGCGTTACCATCGGTGCGCGTCTTCCGAACGTGGCCGCGGACGGGTGACAGCTCCCTGGTTGATCCTGCCAGTAGTCATATGCTTGTCTCAAAGATTAAGCCATGCATGTCTCAGTACAAGCCAAATTAAGGTGAAACCGCGAAAGGCTCATTAAATCAGTTATGGTTCCTTAGATCGTACCCACATTTACTTGGATAACTGTGGTAATTCTAGAGCTAATACATGCAAACAGAGCTCCGACCAGAGACGGAAGGAGCGCTTTTATTAGATCAAAACCAATCGGCGTCGGGTTCGCCCGTCGTCGTACACCTTGGTGACTCTGAATAACTTTTTGCTGATCGCACGGTCTCGCACCGGCGACGCATCTTTCAAATGTCTGCCTTATCAACTGTCGATGGTAGGTTCTGCGCCTACCATGGTTGTAACGGGTAACGGGGAATCAGGGTTCGATTCCGGAGAGGGAGCCTGAGAAACGGCTACCACATCCAAGGAAGGCAGCAGGCGCGCAAATTACCCACTCCCGGCACGGGGAGGTAGTGACGAAAAATAACGATACGGGACTCATCCGAGGCCCCGTAATCGGAATGAGTACACTCTAAACCCTTTAACGAGGATCAATTGGAGGGCAAGTCTGGTGCCAGCAGCCGCGGTAATTCCAGCTCCAATAGCGTATATTAAAGTTGTTGCGGTTAAAAAGCTCGTAGTCGAATTTGTGTCCCGCGCCGCCGGTTCATCGCTCGCGGTGTTAACTGGCGTGTCCGCGGGACGTCCTGCCGGTGGGCTTAGCCTCTCGGGGCGGCCCAATCTCAATCCCACCGCGGTGCTCTTCATTGAGTGTCGAGGTGGGCCGGCACGTTTACTTTGAACAAATTAGAGTGCTTAAAGCAGGCTAAAATTTCGCCTGAATACTGTGTGCATGGAATAATGGAATAGGACCTCGGTTCTATTTTGTTGGTTTTCGGAACCCCGAGGTAATGATTAATAGGAACGGATGGGGGCATTCGTATTGCGACGTTAGAGGTGAAATTCTTGGATCGTCGCAAGACGGACAGAAGCGAAAGCATTTGCCAAAAACGCTTTCATTGATCAAGAACGAAAGTTAGAGGTTCGAAGGCGATCAGATACCGCCCTAGTTCTAACCATAAACGATGCCAGCTAGCGATCCGCCGACGTTCCTCCGATGACTCGGCGGGCAGCTTCCGGGAAACCAAAGCTTTTGGGTTCCGGGGGAAGTATGGTTGCAAAGCTGAAACTTAAAGGAATTGACGGAAGGGCACCACCAGGAGTGGAGCCTGCGGCTTAATTTGACTCAACACGGGAAACCTCACCAGGCCCGGACACCGGAAGGATTGACAGATTGAGAGCTCTTTCTTGATTCGGTGGGTGGTGGTGCATGGCCGTTCTTAGTTGGTGGAGCGATTTGTCTGGTTAATTCCGATAACGAACGAGACTCTAGCCTGCTAACTAGGCGTATTTTCGACATCTCAAAGGTCCGCCGACCCGGCGCTCGCGTCGCGGTCGTGCGCGATTTTTACTGTCGGCGTACAATTAATTCTTCTTAGAGGGACAGGCGGCTTCTAGCCGCACGAGATTGAGCAATAACAGGTCTGTAATGCCCTTAGATGTTCTGGGCCGCACGCGCGCTACACTGAAGGAATCAGCGTGTCTTCCCTGGCCGAACGGCCCGGGTAACCCGCTGAACCTCCTTCGTGCTAGGGATTGGGGCTTGCAATTGTTCCCCATGAACGAGGAATTCCCAGTAAGCGCGAGTCATAAGCTCGCGTTGATTACGTCCCTGCCCTTTGTACACACCGCCCGTCGCTACTACCGATTGAATGATTTAGTGAGGTCTTCGGACCGGTGCGCGGTGGCGTTTCGACGTCGCCGATGATGCTGGGAAGATGACCAAACTTGATCATTTAGAGGAAGTAAAAGTCGTAACAAGGTTTCCGTAGGTGAACCTGCGGAAGGATCATTAACGAATGTTTATAAAACATTACGTACAATTAATTAATACGATGCACGGATCGATATTAATAATGAATGAATATTAATGGCGCCCTCGGCCGACCACGTCTACGACGGCGGTCGCGTCGGCCGTACGAGCGCCGGTCGAACTGATTCGAACTGTTAAGGACTAACGAAGTCCGAGGCGTCGGCCGACCCGCGAGGGTCGGCACGCCGGAAGTCAGGTACCTAGTCGAGAGGTCCGATGACGAGAGCGCCCCCCGTGCCGCTCAGGCCGAGAGATACTGCGTACGTAAAAGCGCCGCCGGCAGCCACCGCGCAGCCGGCTCGGCGCTCCGCGCCTCGGAGTTTGAGTTTTTAAGTGTCACAACCACGGGTGAATGCGACGCTCCCGCCGGCCCCGACGGTCAGGGCACAGCGAGCTAATGCGCGCGTCCCAGTCTTGTCGTCGTGCGTCGCGCCGTCGTCGCGGTCGTATAGCGGCCGCCGGACCCCAGCGCCCCGAAACCGGCCCCGGCCTCCCTTGTCGGAGGTGCAGAGGAACGCCGGCGCACAGTGGTTCATTTTGCAGATTTACGGGGACATATGCATCAAAGTTAAGTTTACAAAAATGTCGAAGAATTTCATGTAGCATTATAGGCAGATGTCCAAACATTCCAAATAGTACCGGTTTTTCTTTTTTGAAAACAGATGGTGGTCGTTCTGGTAAATACTTATAGCCTATTTGATTACATAACTATAAAATAAATAACTACATAATTTTTTAATCATTAATTTTTAATTTTAATTTTTAATCAACATGGACTCAACAATAAACTGTTTATTCAGGTATTTCAGGAGAAATCATCTCGTTTATTTTAACAGATATAAATACGGGTAAAGTGAAATAACTTTATTATGCGGATCAACTATCTAAGTAATTGAACCAATTATGCTGGAGAAGATATTAACAGAATACTAAGATTTTTGTTATTAATTACAGATCAATTTCCTTAATTATAATATTACATCTATATATAAAGCACAGGAGACATTTCATATTCGATAACTATCATAAAAATGTTCAACATTTAACCATTTTTCTATCTGCACATAAACGAGATACCAATGCATTTGCACGAAAAACAAACACCCTGTATAGACGGTACATTTTCCGATCCATGTTCATTAATCATTTCGACATGTTGAAAACATACATAAAACAGAGTTGAAAACTCTTTTACACATTCGTCAACTTGTTTTTATCTTTAACGCCAAGCCAGAATTTTTTTTGCGCATTCTTGAATTCTTTTTTTTTTTACTTACCAATAGAATCTGTAGATGTTAAAGAATCAAATAAAAAAAAACAAACAAAAATCGGAGAGTTTTAACCGAAATAGCATCAATATTGTCCATGTCCCCCTAAAAGTTGAAAATGAACCACTGTGCGCCGTACGTGCATAAAGAGGCACACACCCGTCGGGCGAAAGGGAATCCGGTTCCTATTCCGGAACCCGGCAGCGGAACCGTAATTAAGTCGGGCCCTCGAAAGAGTGTTCGTCGGGGCAACCCAAAATGACCTGGAGACGCCGTCGGGAGATCCGGGAAGAGTTTTCTTTTCTGCATAAGCGCTCGAGTTCCATGGAATCCTCTAGCAGGGAGATATGGTTTGGAGCGCGAAGAGCACCGCAGTTGCGGCGGTGTCCGGATCTTCCCCTCGGACCTTGAAAATCCAGGAGAGGGCCACGGTAGGTGTCGCGCCGGTTCGTACCCATATCCGCAGCAGGTCTCCAAGGTGAACAGCCTCTAGTCGATAGAATAATGTAGGTAAGGGAAGTCGGCAAATTGGATCCGTAACTTCGGGATAAGGATTGGCTCTGAGGATCGGGGCGCGTCGGGCTTGGTCGGGAAGCGGGTATCGGCTGACGTGCCGGGCCTGGGCGAGGTAAAAGTCGTTTCGGCGACCGGATCCGAGCTCGGTCCCGTGCCTTGGCCTCCCGCGGAACTTCCTTGCTGCGAGGCCCGGTCGGGGGTTCGCTCCTGGCCGGTGTCCTCTTCGGCCGCCATTCAACGATCAGCTCAGAACTGGCACGGACTGGGGGAATCCGACTGTCTAATTAAAACAAAGCATTGCGATGGCCCCTGCGGGTGTTGACGCAATGTGATTTCTGCCCAGTGCTCTGAATGTCAACGTGATGTCAAATGTCAAGCGCGGGTAAACGGAGAACACGCCGGCCGTTTACCTTGGAAACTTCCCGTGAGGGTTGTTTTCAGGCGAAGACCGAGCGCAGTGCACAGGTACTACTTAGTTCTGGCTAGTACTAGCGGTTAGGTCGACGTGCTCCATGTGAACGTTATACATGGGCGGGTCCTATACTCCCTAGGCCCGTGGACGGAGTGCCAAACTAACCCCAGGTTATCTGGGGAACGGGAGCTTCTCTTGTCAACTCATTGGGAGTAGGGTTTCGGCCCGACCGCGGCTCGTCTTATAGGTTACACGAGTGAGGTGGACAATTCAGGATTAGTCCACTTGTGGGCGCGGCTCAGCGGAGGATTCCAGGTTCTCTGGTGAAAGCCGTTGCAAGAGCCCGTTGCGTATGAGATCGCGCCGTAAATCTGGCTTGCCAGACAAATCCTAGACGGTACGGGCCCTTTATTGTGGTTCGAGAGAACCCTTTATTGTCGGTCCGAAAGAACCCTTTATTGTCGGTCCGCAAGGGCCCTTTATTGTCGGTTTGAACTGTCGCGCAATACCCATGAGAGCGATATACACAAGGCTTAGCAGCCGGGTAGGCAGGGGGGAGGAGCCCCCGAGGGGCTACTCGGTCCTCCCAATTGTGGTCGGCCTCTGCCGGGCAGTCAGTAGCTTGAGCGTGTGGGGACACACATAGTGGGGTCTCGTACACAGGATTGCGAGCAATGCCCTTTGAGAGGGGGGGAGCTGCAATGCTCCTGTCCCCGCCGTCCCACGGGGGCTCAGGCTTCTTGCCGGACGAGTCACGCTGGATCAGACGGTCCCCACTGGCGGGGGAACAACACGCCAAAACAAGAGTCTTGTTCGTCGTCCTTAGTTCGTGGAAACATGAAGCGGTTGCCGATGCGAAGCATCAACCGGGTATCTGGTCGTTCCTGTGACGCTATACTGGGTGCTGTAATCGGGCCGCAAGTTTCGTCCTTGCCCAACCGACGGTGCGGCCGCTTAACTTGTGCGATACGGATGATGAGACAGCCGTCGACCCCCGTTGGTCGTGGTGCGTGGCGGGTGCGTAAGCCTCGGCCCTCGCTCCGCTGCGCTCCGCTTGGGCCTTCGGCTCGGCTGTCGTAACTATGACTCTCTCAATGTAGCCAAATGCCTCGTCATCTAATTAGTGACGCGCATGAATGGATTAACGAGATTCCCACTGTCCCTACCTACGGGACACTTTTTATCGCGGACGGCGGGAAAGCGGCAATATGGACGCGAAATGCTACGGTGCAGCCGGTGTGCGTGTTGCGCAGCAGGGAAGTCGCGATTGTAACGTTGGAAGCGAGCGGGGAAGTTTACTGTGTTGTGAGTGTTTATGTTTCGCCGGATTCCGATTTGTTAGGTGTTTTGGATATGTTGGATAGTGAGCTCGAGCGCGTGAGGTGTGATAACATTATAATAGGCGGTGACTTAAACGGTAAACACGAAAGCTGGGGGGGAAGTATATCGGACACACGAGGAGAGGCGATAAACGAGTGGTGCGTACGGAACGACTTCAACGTGGAGAACAGCGAGGACGATGGACCAACGTTCGAAACGGTTAACGGGAGAAGTTGGATTGATCTGACGATCACGAGGGGCAGACAATGCAAAAGATGGAAGGTGCGGGAAGACGAATCTTTGAGCGACCATAAGGCGATAACGTATGAAATCGAGCTGGAACGAGGAGAAGAGGAAGAAAGACCACGGATGAAATACCAAACGCGAAGGGTGAATTGGGAAATTTTCGAGGCGGAGATGAGACGACATTACCATGACGACCGGGGGGAAGGAAGAGAGGAAACGGCTGAGGAGATGGCGGAAACATGGCAGGGGACGATAGAGGCAGCTTGCATGAAAGCGATGGGTACCGCGAGGGGGAAAAAGAAATCAAGGAGAAGTGCGATATGGTGGAATGATGATTTAAACAAGGAAAGAAGTAAGGTACAGAGAGCGAGACGAGCGTACCAAGGGGAGAGGGAAGAGAACGAAAGAAAGAAAAAAGCCGAGGTATACAGAGAAAAAAGAAAAGATTACAAAAAAAAAGATTATGAAAAGAAAAATAGAGGCATTCAGGGAGTTCTGTGATGAAAAAAGCGAAGACGCATGGGGAAGGTTATACAAAATAATACGTAAGGGAGGGAGTTCAAATAAAATATGGGAGGGAATCACGACTAACGACGGGAATGTAGTTACAAATAAAAAAGAGATAGCCGAAGCACTGATACGGCAATACTTCCCGATGGACGACAAAAATATGGACAATGAACAACACAGACTGATGAGACAACGGACACGGACAGAATTACACGGATTAAGAACAAACAGACAGACATGGGACGTAAACAGAGTAACAAAGAGAGAGCTGATGCTCATAGTTGGTAAGATCAACCCGAGGAAAGCGCCGGGGCCCGACGGAGTACCGGCGATGGTACTTCGGGATCTGGCGACACGCTTCTGGGAACCTTGGACACGAGTCATTAACGCGTTGCTCAGCGAGGGAGTGTTTCCGTGCGCGTGGAAGCGGGCGACGATAGTGTGGCTTGCGAAACCGAGCGGCGGTCTGCGACCGATAAGTTTATTGCCGGTAGTGGGGAAAGTGCTCGACAAAATCATCGCGAACCGGTTGTTAAATTGGGCGGAGGCGACGGGCAAATTGTCAGAAGGACAATTCGGATTTAGGCGCGGAAGAGGCACGGTCGACGCGACGAAGCGACTAATCGACGCGATAAAGGAACTGAAGGGAACCGGATACCATTGCGCAGTAATAGCATTGGATGTGAAGAATGCGTTTAATATGGCTTGGACGCCAGCTATACTTACCTTGTTGCTCCGTTGGGGGTGCCCGGCGTATCTGGTGGCGGCGGTTGACAGCTTCCTGGAAAAAAGAAACATAATTAGTGAGAGCGCAACGGCGGAGATAAACAGGGGATGCCCGCAGGGATCGTGCCTAGGCCCGGTGCTCTGGATAATCCTGATGGAGTCATGGTTTCGGGTTATGATGGCGACGGGCGACGACGTGCAGGCTCAGGCTTACGCGGACGACCAGGTGGTGTTAGTGTCGGGAGTGTCGGTTAAAAAGATCGAAAAAACCTGGGAGGACGTGTGGAGAAGGTGCGAGGATTGGGCAGGATCGGTCAAGCTAATGTACGCCATCGAGAAGACCCAGGCAATGTTTGTGGACGCAAGATCATTATTACGGCACCCCATCTTAAGGATGGGAGAACACGTCGTGCCGATGGAGCGCACACTTACTTACCTGGGCTTCAAGTTGGACAATAAGTTCAACTGGATTGAGCACATCAAGGAGCTGCGTGGGAGGCACATGAAGTGGACCAGAAGGGTATTCATGGTCGCCGGAAGAGAATGGGGATTGTCAAAGGACAACAGGAAGGTGGTGTTGCGGAGAGCTCTAGAGCCAGCCGTGCTGTACGGGGCGGAGCTATGGGGCGGAAGAGCCAACGACTCGCGCATCAGGCGGAACCTGAACGCGGCGCAGAGGCCCTTTCTCCTCAGTATTACCGGCGCATACAAGACGGCCCCGACGTCGGCGCTTCAGGTCATGGCGGGCGTACCACCATGGCACCGAGAGGCGGCTAGAAGAGCGTGGATGGGACAGGCGCGGGAGGACGGAAGAATGGAGCGGACAGTCCGTGGGAGCGAGTTTGAATATTGGGACGGCTGGGAGGAAGGAATAACAATGATGGAAGAGGACAACGTATCCGGAACAGGAGGAGTGGTAGTGTATGTGGATGGTTCGTGTAGGGAGGATGGTTGTGCGGTGGGTGTAGTGTGCGTGAGTGCCGGTGTGGTGGTGTGCGAGTATGGGTGTGGTGTTTCGAGCGTGGCGAGTGTAAAGCAGGTGGAGTTGGTGGCAGTGCGGGAGGGTTTGAGGTGGTTTGGTGAAAGTATATATGGGTGTGGAACAGTGGTGAGTGATAGCAGAGAGGTTTTAAAGGTGTTGTGTGGGAGTGGAAGGCGAACGGAAGAAGAAAATAAGGTTATGATGATGGGAAGAAGATTTAAGGAGAGAGGAATGAGCGTGAAGTTGAGGTGGATGAGGAGAGCTTCGAACATCTGGGGAGAAAGGGCAGACGCGCTGGCGAAGCGGCCTGCAGCGGTGGAGATAGAGGTGAGGATGACCAAGCGTCAGACGGTGAAGGATAGCAGGCGGGTGATGCTGGACGACTGGCAGAAGGAGTGGGACTCCGCAACGGATGGGAGATTCGCTC
>CAXIES010000201.1:27500-35000 GCA_964023965.1 Melinopterus prodromus
CCGTCGTCGAGCGGGGCGAAATGTACCGAGCGCTACCCGGCCGGCGACGGCGCGCGGGCTGTCGGCTGGACTCCGGCGGCGCGCTCGATCGACAGCGCGGGTCTCCCGTCGTCGAGCGGGGCGAAATCTACCGAGCGCTACCCGGCCGGCGACGGCGCGCGGGCGGTCGGCTGGACTCCGGCGGCGCGCTCGATCGACAGCGCGAGTCTCCCGTCGTCGAGCGGGGCGAAATGTACCGAGCGCTACCCGGCCGGCGACGGCGCGCGGGCGGTCGGCTGGACTCCGGCGGCGCGCTCGATCGACAGCGCGAGTCTCCCGTCGTCGAGCGGGGCGAAATGTACCGAGCGCTACCCGGCCGGCGACGGCGCGCGGGCTGTCGGCTGGACTCCGGCGGCGCGCTCGATCGACAGCGCGGGTCTCCCGTCGTCGAGCGGGGCGAAATGTACCGAGCGCTACCCGGCCGGCGACGGCGCGCGGGCGGTCGGCTGGACTCCGGCGGCGCGCTCGATCGACAGCGCGAGTCTCCCGTCGTCGAGCGGGGCGAAATGTACCGAGCGCTACCCGGCCGGCGACGGCGCGCGGGCGGTCGGCTGGACTACGGCGGCGCGCTCGATCGACATCCAGCGCCACCCGAAAGACAAAATTTCCAAAATCCAAAAATTTCAGCAGAGAGCGCTGGACGGAACTTTTGAAAGAAAAAAAAAATTTTCAAAAAAAAAATTTTTCAAAAAAAAAAATTTCTAAAATTTTGCAGAGAGCGCTGGCCGGGACTTATAGGCGAAAAAGAAAATTTCAAGAAAATCTTTTATGGGGCCGTTGACGGCGCGAGCGCGGTCGGCTGGACTCCGGCGGCGCGCTCGATCGACAGCGCGGGTCTCCCGTCGTCGAGCGGGGCGAAATGTACCGAGCGCTACCCGGCCGGCGACGGCGCGCGGGCTGTCGGCTGGACTCCGGCGGCGCGCTCGATCGACAGCGCGGGTCTCCCGTCGTCGAGCGGGGCGAAATCTACCGAGCGCTACCCGGCCGGCGACGGCGCGCGGGCGGTCGGCTGGACTCCGGCGGCGCGCTCGATCGACAGCGCGAGTCTCCCGTCGTCGAGCGGGGCGAAATGTACCGAGCGCTACCCGGCCGGCGACGGCGCGCGGGCGGTCGGCTGGACTACGGCGGCGCGCTCGATCGACATCCAGCGCCACCCGAAAGACAAAATTTCCAAAATTCAAAAATTTCAGCAGAGAGCGCTGGACGGAACTTTTGAAAGAAAAAAAAATTTTCAAAAAAAAAATTTTTCAAAAAAAAAAATTTCTGAAATTTTGCAGAGAGCGCTGGCCGGGACTTATAGGCGAAAAAGAAAATTTCAAGAAAATCTTTTATGGGGCCGTTGACGGCGCGAGCGCGGTCGGCTGGACTCCGGCGGCGCGCTCGATCGACAGCGCGGGTCTCCCGTCGTCGAGCGGGGCGAAATGTACCGAGCGCTACCCGGCCGGCGACGGCGCGCGGGCTGTCGGCTGGACTCCGGCGGCGCGTTCGATCGACAGCGCGGGTCTCCCGTCGTCGAGCGGGGCGAAATCTACCGAGCGCTACCCGGCCGGCGACGGCGCGCGGGCGGTCGGCTGGACTCCGGCGGCGCGCTCGATCGACAGCGCGAGTCTCCCGTCGTCGAGCGGGGCGAAATGTACCGAGCGCTACCCGGCCGGCGACGGCGCGCGGGCGGTCGGCTGGACTACGGCGGCGCGCTCGATCGACATCCAGCGCCACCCGAAAGACAAAATTTCCAAAATCCAAAAATTTCAGCAGAGAGCGCTGGACGGAACTTTTGAAAGAAAAAAAAAATTTTCAAAAAAAAAATTTTTCAAAAAAAAAAATTTCTAAAATTTTGCAGAGAGCGCTGGCCGGGACTTATAGGCGAAAAAGAAAATTTCAAGAAAATCTTTTATGGGGCCGTTGACGGCGCGAGCGCGGTCGGCTGGACTCCGGCGGCGCGCTCGATCGACAGCGCGGGTCTCCCGTCGTCGAGCGGGGCGAAATGTACCGAGCGCTACCCGGCCGGCGACGGCGCGCGGGCTGTCGGCTGGACTCCGGCGGCGCGCTCGATCGACAGCGCGGGTCTCCCGTCGTCGAGCGGGGCGAAATCTACCGAGCGCTACCCGGCCGGCGACGGCGCGCGGGCGGTCGGCTGGACTCCGGCGGCGCGCTCGATCGACAGCGCGAGTCTCCCGTCGTCGAGCGGGGCGAAATGTACCGAGCGCTACCCGGCCGGCGACGGCGCGCGGGCGGTCGGCTGGACTCCGGCGGCGCGCTCGATCGACAGCGCGAGTCTCCCGTCGTCGAGCGGGGCGAAATGTACCGAGCGCTACCCGGCCGGCGACGGCGCGCGGGCGGTCGGCTGGACTACGGCGGCGCGCTCGATCGACATCCAGCGCCACCCGAAAGACAAAATTTCCAAAATCCAAAAATTTCAGCAGGGAGCGCTGGACGGAACTTTTGAAAGAAAAAAAAAATTTCAAAAAAAAAAATCCAAAAATTTAGCAGAGAGCGCCGGAGAGAACATTTGAAAGAAAAAAAAATTTCCAAAAAAAAAAAAAATTTTCAAAAAAAAAAATATTTCCAAAATTTCGAACTCGACCCGGACGGGGACCAAGGCGAAAAGTGCGATAAGTCCGCGCGAGCGTCGGCGGTATCCGTTCGAGCGAGCCGGGAGCGACCCGTACTAGCGTTTCGCAACCCGTACTCGGTCCGTTGCGCTTATATAGGGAGAGGTGAGTCCGCGACGGCTAACGCCGTCCGGTTCCGCTCGATCCCGTTTAGTTGCGACGAGTCGACAGTCTTGGTATTAGTAAACGATAAAGATGCTCCCTGCCGGGCCGCACGCGTTGTTGACTTTGATCTGCTGGTGGCTAGAGAGCGCCTCGGTAAGCTTCGTTCGCGAAGAACCGGCGTTCGCCATTAGAGACGAGAGTTTTAATTGACGCTGTGCGGTTTAACCGAAAGGTTGCGTTCCCACATATCGCCGCCAAGCGCTCGTAACCGTAACATTAGCGATTGCCACAGCATGCCCGCGGACGACGCTGACTTTCGCAGTTAGCGTTGTACACCTTATGCGGGCGCACTTAAATCTCGGAGGCGTCCTCTGGACGTCGTCCACAAATATGCAACGACTCGCCTCGTACCGAGCGTGAGAGCGCGGCACGACAGTTTTCCGAAACGCGCGCTCAGACCGCGTACCATGTCGCTTTCAATCTAGCGAAGGGTGTTTCTGGGAATGTTGAAGCCGTTCGCGGACGAGATTCCGCGTTATAAATTATTCTCTTTAGAACTGCTGCGGGCGGTCATGTCGTCAAGTAAACGTCGTCCTATTTCGACGTCGGCGCATCCTGCTCCACTGTGCGTGAAATGTGTGGTCGGCGCGCGCTCGTCGCTGCCGACTGATTTCGACACGGTCAGTTTTTGCTATATATTGTAATATGTAGTAGTATACTTCCGGGCCGGGCGAGAAGACAGACCGCCGCCGCTCTCGCAGCGGCGTGACGATTCTGCTCCGCCCTCGGCTCGCCGGAGGTGCGACTGTTCTCTCGATCTGCGTTACGCCAGGTCGGCGCGTTACCATCGGTGCGCGTCTTCCGAACGTGGCCGCGGACGGGTGACAGCTCCCTGGTTGATCCTGCCAGTAGTCATATGCTTGTCTCAAAGATTAAGCCATGCATGTCTCAGTACAAGCCAAATTAAGGTGAAACCGCGAAAGGCTCATTAAATCAGTTATGGTTCCTTAGATCGTACCCACATTTACTTGGATAACTGTGGTAATTCTAGAGCTAATACATGCAAACAGAGCTCCGACCGGAGACGGAAGGAGCGCTTTTATTAGATCAAAACCAATCGGCGTCGGGTTCGCCCGTCGTCGTACACCTTGGTGACTCTGAATAACTTTTTGCTGATCGCACGGTCTCGCACCGGCGACGCATCTTTCAAATGTCTGCCTTATCAACTGTCGATGGTAGGTTCTGCGCCTACCATGGTTGTAACGGGTAACGGGGAATCAGGGTTCGATTCCGGAGAGGGAGCCTGAGAAACGGCTACCACATCCAAGGAAGGCAGCAGGCGCGCAAATTACCCACTCCCGGCACGGGGAGGTAGTGACGAAAAATAACGATACGGGACTCATCCGAGGCCCCGTAATCGGAATGAGTACACTCTAAACCCTTTAACGAGGATCAATTGGAGGGCAAGTCTGGTGCCAGCAGCCGCGGTAATTCCAGCTCCAATAGCGTATATTAAAGTTGTTGCGGTTAAAAAGCTCGTAGTCGAATTTGTGTCCCGCGCCGCCGGTTCATCGCTCGCGGTGTTAACTGGCGTGTCCGCGGGACGTCCTGCCGGTGGGCTTAGCCTCTCGGGGCGGCCCAATCTCAATCCCACCGCGGTGCTCTTCATTGAGTGTCGAGGTGGGCCGGCACGTTTACTTTGAACAAATTAGAGTGCTTAAAGCAGGCTAAAATTTCGCCTGAATACTGTGTGCATGGAATAATGGAATAGGACCTCGGTTCTATTTTGTTGGTTTTCGGAACCCCGAGGTAATGATTAATAGGAACGGATGGGGGCATTCGTATTGCGACGTTAGAGGTGAAATTCTTGGATCGTCGCAAGACGGACAGAAGCGAAAGCATTTGCCAAAAACGCTTTCATTGATCAAGAACGAAAGTTAGAGGTTCGAAGGCGATCAGATACCGCCCTAGTTCTAACCATAAACGATGCCAGCTAGCGATCCGCCGACGTTCCTCCGATGACTCGGCGGGCAGCTTCCGGGAAACCAAAGCTTTTGGGTTCCGGGGGAAGTATGGTTGCAAAGCTGAAACTTAAAGGAATTGACGGAAGGGCACCACCAGGAGTGGAGCCTGCGGCTTAATTTGACTCAACACGGGAAACCTCACCAGGCCCGGACACCGGAAGGATTGACAGATTGAGAGCTCTTTCTTGATTCGGTGGGTGGTGGTGCATGGCCGTTCTTAGTTGGTGGAGCGATTTGTCTGGTTAATTCCGATAACGAACGAGACTCTAGCCTGCTAACTAGGCGTATTTTCGACATCTCAAAGGTCCGCCGACCCGGCGCTCGCGTCGCGGTCGTGCGCGATTTTTACTGTCGGCGTACAATTAATTCTTCTTAGAGGGACAGGCGGCTTCTAGCCGCACGAGATTGAGCAATAACAGGTCTGTAATGCCCTTAGATGTTCTGGGCCGCACGCGCGCTACACTGAAGGAATCAGCGTGTCTTCCCTGGCCGAACGGCCCGGGTAACCCGCTGAACCTCCTTCGTGCTAGGGATTGGGGCTTGCAATTGTTCCCCATGAACGAGGAATTCCCAGTAAGCGCGAGTCATAAGCTCGCGTTGATTACGTCCCTGCCCTTTGTACACACCGCCCGTCGCTACTACCGATTGAATGATTTAGTGAGGTCTTCGGACCGGTGCGCGGTGGCGTTTCGACGTCGCCGATGATGCTGGGAAGATGACCAAACTTGATCATTTAGAGGAAGTAAAAGTCGTAACAAGGTTTCCGTAGGTGAACCTGCGGAAGGATCATTAACGAATGTTTATAAAACATTACGTACAATTAATTAATACGATGCACGGATCGATATTAATAATGAATGAATATTAATGGCGCCCTCGGCCGACCACGTCTACGACGGCGGTCGCGTCGGCCGTACGAGCGCCGGTCGAACTGATTCGAACTGTTAAGGACTAACGAAGTCCGAGGCGTCGGCCGACCCGCGAGGGTCGGCACGCCGGAAGTCAGGTACCTAGTCGAGAGGTCCGATGACGAGAGCGCCCCCCGTGCCGCTCAGGCCGAGAGATACTGCGTACGTAAAAGCGCCGCCGGCAGCCACCGCGCAGCCGGCTCGGCGCTCCGCGCCTCGGAGTTT
The DNA here is from genome assembly GCA_964023965.1 of Melinopterus prodromus. Classification (NCBI taxonomy): domain Eukaryota; kingdom Metazoa; phylum Arthropoda; class Insecta; order Coleoptera; family Scarabaeidae; genus Melinopterus; species Melinopterus prodromus. Next base: position 33,414 of record CAXIES010000201.1, read on the forward strand.
GAGTTTTTAAGTGTCACAACCACGGGTGAATGCGACGCTCCCGCCGGCCCCGACGGTCAGGGCACAGCGAGCTAATGCGCGCGTCCCAGTCTTGTCGTCGTGCGTCGCGCCGTCGTCGCGGTCGTATAGCGGCCGCCGGACCCCAGCGCCCCGAAACCGGCCCCGGCCTCCCTTGTCGGAGGTGCAGAGGAACGCCGGCGGAGCGCGGCGGACGGTCCGGTCGGTCATGTCGTGTACGACCGACGTCGGTCCGCAGCGTAAATTAATGAAGACGAGTGCGTCGCGCCGTCGTCGCGGTCGTATAGCGGCCGCCGGACCCCAGCGCCCCGAATCCGGCCCCGGCCTCCCTTGTCGGAGGTTCAGTGGCACGCCGGCGGAGCGCGGCGGACGGTCCGGTCGGTCATGTCGTGTACGACCGACGTCGGCCCGCAGCGTAGATTGATAAAGACGAGTGCGTCGCGCCGTCGTCGCGGTCGTATAGCGGCCGCCGGACCCCAGCGCCCCGAATCCGGCCCCGGCCTCCCTTGTCGGAGGTGCAGTGGCACGCCGGCGGAGCGCGGCGGATGGTCCGGTCGGTCATGTCGTGTACGACCGACGTCGGTCCGCGTCGCAGATTAATAAAGACGAAGACTGCGCGCAAAGGTGCTCGCACCGCCCGAAGGTGGTCGAAGGATATTCGCCTGACTAACGGAACGTTCGTCCCCGCGTACCGCGCGCCCCTCGAAAGGGGGGAGCGATCTGAGTACGGGAGCCGCGCAGGACGAACGCGTCTCGGACTTTACGTCCGCTCTGCGAAGTCAAACACCTCTCGTTCTAGCAACGTGTAAGCGTGCAAAACTTTGCGTAAGTGTAAAACCGATTAAACGCAGTACCGCGGACAGAGAGTCGCTGGTTAACTGTATGAAAGATTACCCTGAACGGTGGATCACTTGGCTCGTGGGTCGATGAAGAACGCAGCTAATTGCGCGTCAACTTGTGAACTGCAGGACACTTGAACATCGACATTTCGAACGCACATTGCGGTCCTCGGATACTGTTCCTGGACCACTCCTGGCTGAGGGTCGTTTCAATTTCCACGACTGCCGGGTCGGCGTACCGCCGATAACGCGAAGGCCCCCCCATGTGGTGCGCGCGCGCAGTACACGCTCCCAATCGTGTGAGCGGAACGCGCGCCGTACGTACGGGGCGTCGGTCAAGCGCGAAAAGCGGACGGCCGCCGAGGCAAGAATCTGAGCGCTCGCGCACGAGCCGCCCCCCGATACCGCGAGCGCGCCATCGCGCTCGACGTCGGGGCGGCGCGCTAACGCGTCGCTTTAAACTATCGAACGATATAATCATTCGAGCCGACCGCCATCCGCGTACCGGTAAACGATGCCCGGGCGACGCGCCGGTCGACGTGTCCGAGTGTGAATCCCCCCGCCACCGAGATTCGTCCGGGGCGGCGCGAGGTATTCGTCCGACGTCCGATCGCGCGCGTTTAGCCCGAAGGATCCCGTTGCCTACGCGGCCTGTCGGCTATCGAAAGAAACCAATGAACGCGACCTCAGAGCAGGTGAGACTACCCGCTGAATTTAAGCATATTACTAA
>CAXIES010000201.1:40000-41290 GCA_964023965.1 Melinopterus prodromus
CCGACGAAGCGTCCGTCGCGTCGTTCACAACAATGTCGGCTTTGTTGTAGGACGACCGGTGGTCGCGCATTCGGCATCAATCAAGAAATACTCTCGACGCGGGGCGGTCGTCAAAGAGTAAGTCCAAGTCACGATTCCGATCCGACGAAGCGTCCGTCGTTCGCGACAATGACGCGCATTCGGCAATCTGCCGGGCTCCACTCTACCGTTTTTATGAAAGAGCGCCGAAGGCATAGCACAGACAGAACAGCAGCCACCGGCGAACAGCCGCCGGGACAGAGACGACGGACGCGTCCGCCGTTCGTCGTCGACCGACGCAGTAAACAACTGACAACAATTTCGAAGGCTCCTCCCACACACGAGTGACCCAGAAAACAAGCGCAACCAAAAAATATTTGTCGCTCGATAAATTTGTCGACAGGCCGCAGGGTAAGGTGGTTTCGCTCTACTCCCTCTCGTTGATTTGTTGACAGGCCGCAGGGTAAGGTGGTTTCGCTCTACTCCCTCTCATTGATTTGTCGACAGGCCGCAGGGTAAGGTGGTTTCGCTCTACTCCCTCTCGTTGATTTGTCGACAGGCCGCAGGGTAGGGCGGTTTCGCTCTACTCCCTCTCGTTGACTTGTCGACAGGCCGCAGGGTAAGGCGGTTTCGCTCTACTCCCTCTCGTTGATTTGTCGACAGGCCGCAGGGTAAGGCGGTTTCGCTCTACTCCCTCTCGTTGATTTGTCGACAGGCCGCAGGGTAGGGCGCTCTCGCTCTACTCCCTCTCGTTTTGATAACGAAAACGAGAGGGAGTAGAGCGAGACCGCCCTACCCTGCGGCCTGTCGACAAATCAACGAGAGGGAGTAGAGCAAAACCGCCCGACCCTGCGGCCTGTCGACAAATCAACGAGAGGGAGTAGAGCAAAACCGCCCGACCCTGCGGCCTGTCGACAAATCAACGAGAGGGAGTAGAGCGAAACCGCCCTACCCTGCGGCCTGTCGACAAATTTATCGATCGTCACCCGTCCGTCGGCGGCGAGCGGGAGTAGAGAACGCTAACCGGGCGGCCGTCATCGGGTCGACAAATTTATCGATCGTCACCCGTCCGTCGGCGGCGAGCGGGAGTAGAGAACGCTAACCGGGCGGCCGTCGTCGGGTCGACAAATTTATCGATCGTCACCCGTCCGTCGGCGGCGAGCGGGAGTAGAGAGCGCTAACAGGCCGGCCGCCCGGTGAGCGCTCTCTACTCCCGCTCCGCGCCGACGGACGGGTGGCGATCGGTATATTTCCCCGCTCGAAGACAAAAAA
>CAXIES010000202.1:0-52141 GCA_964023965.1 Melinopterus prodromus
AAATTACGAACCCAACTAAAACTCCGGGTAAAATTACGAACCCAACTAAAAAGTCCGGTAAAGAATACGAACCCAACTAAAACTCCGGCTAAAATTACGAACCCAACTAAAACTCCGGGTAAAAATACGAACCCAACTAAAACTCCGGGTAAAAATACGAACCCAACTAAAACTCCGGTAAAAATACTAACCCAACTAAAAAGTCCGGGTAAAAAATACGAACCCAACTAAAACTCCGGGTAAAATTACGAACCTAACTAAAACTCCGGGTAAAAAATACGAACCCAACTAAAAAGTCCGGATAAAAAATACGAACCTAACTTAAGACTCCGGGTAAAATTACGAACCCAACTAAAAAGTCCGGGTAAAATTACGAACCCAACTAAAAAGTCCGGGTAAAATTACGAACCCAACTAAAACTCCGGGTAAAATTACGAACTCAACTAAAACTCCGGGTAAAATTACGAACCCAACTAAAACTCCGGGTAAAATTACGAACCCAACTAAAAAGTCCGGGTAAAATTACGAACCCAACTAAAAAGTCCGGGTAAAATTACGAACCCAACTAAAACTCCGGGTAAAATTACGAACCCAACTAAACCTCCGGGTAAAATTACGAACCCAACTAAAACTCCGGGTAAAATTACGAACCCAACTAAAACTCCGGGTAAAATTACGAACCCAACTAAAAAGTCCGGGTAAAGAATACGAACCCAACTAAAACTCCGGCTAAAATTACGAACCCAACTAAAACTCCGGGTAAAAATACGAACCCAACTAAAACTCCGGGTAAAAATACGAACCCAACTAAAACTCCGGGTAAAAATACGAACCCAACTAAAACTCCGGCTAAAAAATACGAACCCAACCAAAACTTCGGGTAAAATTACGAACCCAACTAAAAAGTCCGGGTAAAGAATACGAACCCAACTAAAACTCCGGCTAAAATTACGAACCCAACTAAAACTCCGGGTAAAAATACGAACCCAACTAAAACTCCGGGTAAAAATACGAACCCAACTAAAAGTCCGGGTAAAAATACTAACCCAACTAAAAAGTCCGGGTAAAAAATACGAACCCAACTAAAACTCCGGGTAAAAAATACGAACCCAACTAAAAGTCCGGGTAAAAAATACGAACCCAACTAAAAAGTCCGGGTAAAATTACGAACCCAACTAAAACTCCGGGTAAAATTACGAACCCAACTAAAACTCCGGGTAAAATTACGAACCCAAGTAAAACTCCGGGTAAAATTACGAACCCAAGTAAAACTCCGGGTAAAATTACGAACCCAACTAAAACTCCGGGTAAAATTACGAACCCAACTAAAAGTCCGGGTAAAAAATACGAACCCAACTAAAACTCCGGGTAAAATTACGAACCCAACTAAAACTCCGGGTAAAAAATACGAACCCAACTAAAAAGTCCGGATAAAAAATACGAACCTAACTTAAGACTCCGGGTAAAATTACGAACCCAACTAAAAAGTCCGGGTAAAATTACGAACCCAACTAAAAAGTCCGGGTAAAATTACGAACCCAACTAAAACTCCGGGTAAAATTTCGAACTCAACTAAAACTCCGGGTAAAATTACGAACCCAACTAAAACTCCGGGTAAAATTACGAACCCAACTAAAAGTCCGGGTAAAAAATACGAACCCAACTAAAAAGTCCGGGTAAAATTACGAACCCAACTAAAACTCCGGGTAAAATTACGAACCCAACTAAAACTCCGGGTAAAATTACGAACCCAAGTAAAACTCCGGGTAAAATTACGATCCCAAGTACAACTCCGGGTAAAATTACGAACGCAACTAAAACTCCGGGTAAAATTACGAACCCAACTAAAACTCCGGGTAAAATTACGAACCCAACTAAAAGTCCGGGTAAAAAATACGAACCCAACTCAAAACTCCGGGTAAAATTACGAACCCAACTAAAACTCCGGGTAAAATTACGAACCCTACTAAAACTCCGGTAAAATTACGAACCCAACTAAATGTCCGGGTAAAAAATACGAACCCAACTAAAAAGTTCGGGTAAAATTACGAACCAAAGTAAAACTCCGGGTAAAATTACGAACCCAACTAAAACTCCGGGTAAAATTACGAACCCAACTAAAAAGTCCGGGTAAAATTACGAACCCAAATAAAAAGTCCGGGTAAAATTACGAACCCAACTAAAACTCCGGGTAAAATTACCAACTCAACTAAAACTCCGGGTAAAATTACGAACCCAACTAAAACTCCGGGTAAAATTACGAACCCAACTAAAAGTCCGGGTAAAAAATACGAACCCAACTAAAAAAGTCCGGGTAAAATTACGAACCCAACTAAACCTCCGGGTAAAATTACGAACCCAACTAAAACTCCGGGTAACATTACGAACCCAACTAAAACTCCGGGTAAAATTACGAACCCAACTAAAAAGTCCGGGTAAAGAATACGAACCCAACTAAAACTCCGGCTAAAATTACGAACCCAACTAAAACTCCGGGTAAAAATACGAACCCAACTAAAACTCCGGGTAAAAATACGAACCCAACTAAAACTCCGGGTAAAAATACCAACCCAACTAAAAAGTCCGGGTAAAAAATACGAACCCAACTAAAACTCCGGGTAAAATTACGAACCCAACTAAAACTCCGGGTAAAAAATACGAACCCAACTAAAAAGTCCGGATAAAAAATACGAACCTAACTTAAGACTCCGGGTAAAATTACGAACCCAACTAAAAAGTCCGGGTAAAATTACGAACCCAACTAAAAAGTCCGGGTAAAATTACGAACCCAACTAAAACTCCGGGTAAAATTTCGAACTCAACTAAAACTCCGGGTGAAATTACGAACCCAACTAAAACTCCGGGTAAAATTACGAACCCAACTAAAAGTCCGGGTAAAAAATACGAACCCAACTAAAAAGTCCGGGTAAAAGTACGAACCCAACTAAAACTCCGGGTAAAATTACGAACCCAACTAAAACTCCGGGTAAAATTACGAACCCAAGTAAAACTCCGGGTAAAATTACGATCCCAAGTACAACTCCGGGTAAAATTACGAACGCAACTAAAACTCCGGGTAAAATTACGAACCCAACTAAAACTCCGGGTAAAATTACGAACCCAACTAAAAGTCCGGGTAAAAAATACGAACCCAACTAAAAAGTTCGGGTAAAATTACGAACCCAAGTAAAACTTCGGGTAAAATTACGAACCCAACTAAAACTCCGGGTAAAATTACGAACCCAATTAAAAAGTCCGGGTAAAATTACGAACCCAAATAAAAAGTCCGGGTAAAATTACGAACTCAACTAAAACTCCGGGTAAAATTACCAACTCAACTAAAACTCCGGGTAAAATTACGAACCCAACTAAAACTCCGGGTAAAATTACGAACCCAACTAAAAGTCCGGGTAAAAAATACGAACCCAACTAAAAAGTCCGGGTAAAATTACGAACCCAACTAAACCTCCGGGTAAAATTACGAACCCAACTAAAACTCCGGGTAAAATTACGAACCCAACTAAAACTCCGGGTAAAATTACGAACCCAACTAAAAAGTCCGGGTAAAGAATACGAACCCAACTAAAACTCCGGCTAAAATTACGAACCCAACTAAAACTCCGGGTAAAAATACGAACCCAACTAAAACTCCGGGTAAAAATACGAACCCAACTAAAACTCCGGGTAAAAATACTAACCCAACTAAAAAGTCCGGGTAAAAAATACGAACCCAACTAAATCTCCGGGTAAAAAATACGAACCCAACTAAAAGTCCGGGTAAAAAATACGAACCCAACTAAAAAGTCCGGGTAAAATTACGAACCCAACTAAAACTCCGGGTAAAATTACGAACCCAACTAAAACTCCGGGTAAAATTACGAACCCAAGTAAAACTCCGGGTAAAATTACGAACCCAAGTAAAACTCCGGGTAAAATTACGAACCCAACTAAAACTCCGGGTAAAATTACGAACCCAACTAAAAGTCCGGGTAAAAAATACGAACCCAACTAAAAAGTCCGGGTAAAATTACGAACCCAACTAAACCTCCGGGTAAAATTACGAACCCAACTAAAACTCCGGGTAAAATTACGAACCCAACTAAAACTCCGGGTAAAATTACGAACCCAACTAAAAAGTCCGGGTAAAGAATACGAACCCAACTAAAACTCCGGCTAAAATTACGAACCCAACTAAAACTCCGGGTAAAAATACGAACCCAACTAAAACTCCGGGTAAAAATACGAACCCAACTAAAACTCCGGGTAAAAATACTAACCCAACTAAAAAGTCCGGGTAAAAAATACGAACCCAACTAAAACTCCGGGTAAAATTACGAACCTAACTAAAACTCCGGGTAAAAAATACGAACCCAACTAAAAAGTCCGGATAAAAAATACGAACCTAACTTAAGACTCCGGGTAAAATTACGAACCCAACTAAAAAGTCCGGGTAAAATTACGAACCCAACTAAAAAGTCCGGGTAAAATTACGAACCCAACTAAAACTCCGGGTAAAATTACGAACTCAACTAAAACTCCGGGTAAAATTACGAACCCAACTAAAACTCCGGGTAAAATTACGAACCCAACTAAAAAGTCCGGGTAAAATTACGAACCCAACTAAAAAGTCCGGGTAAAATTACGAACCCAACTAAAACTCCGGGTAAAATTACGAACCCAACTAAACCTCCGGGTAAAATTACGAACCCAACTAAAACTCCGGGTAAAATTACGAACCCAACTAAAACTCCGGGTAAAATTACGAACCCAACTAAAAAGTCCGGGTAAAGAATACGAACCCAACTAAAACTCCGGCTAAAATTACGAACCCAACTAAAACTCCGGGTAAAAATACGAACCCAACTAAAACTCCGGGTAAAAATACGAACCCAACTAAAACTCCGGGTAAAAATACTAACCCAACTAAAAAGTCCGGGTAAAAAATACGAACCCAACTAAAACTCCGGGTAAAATTACGAACCCAACTAAAGCTCCGGGTAAAAAATACGAACCCAACTAAAAAGTCCGGATAAAAAATACGAACCTAACTTAAGACTCCGGGTAAAATTACGAACCCAACTAAAAAGTCCGGGTAAAATTACGAACCCAACTAAAAAGTCCGGGTAAAATTACGAACCCAACTAAAACTCCGGGTAAAATTACGAACCCAACTAAAACTCCGGGTAAAATTACGAACCCAACTAAAAGTCCGGGTAAAAAATTAGAACCCAACTAAAAAGTCCGGGTAAAATTACGAACCCAACTAAAACTCCGGGTAAAATTACGAACCCAACTAAAACTCCGGGTAAAATTACGAACCCAACTAAAACTCCGGGTAAAATTACGAACCCAACTAAAACTCCGGGTAAAATTACGAACCCAACTAAAAAGTCCGGGTAAAATTACGAACCCAAATAAAAAGTCCGGGTAAAATTACGAATCCAACTAAAACTCCGGGTAAAATTACGAACTCAACTAAAACTCCGGGTAAAATTACGAACCCAACTAAAACTCCGGGTAAAATTACGAACCCAACTAAAAGTCCGGGTAAAAAATACGAACCCAACTAAAAAGTCCGGGTAAAATTACGAACCCAACTAAAACTCCGGGTAAAATTACGAACCCAACTAAAACTCCGGGTAAAATTACGAACCCAACTAAAACTGCGGGTAAAATTACGAACCCAACTAAAAAGTCCGGGTAAAATTACGAACCCAACTAAAACTCCGGGTAAAAAATACGAACCAAACAAAAAAGTCCGGGTAACATTTAGAACCCAACTAAAACTCCGGGTAAAAAAATACGAACCCAACTAAAACTCCGGGCAAAAATACTAACTCAACTAAAAAGTCCGGGTAAAATTACGAACCCAACTAAAACTCCGGGTAAAATTACGAACCCAACTAAAAAGTCCGGGTAAAATTACGAACCCAACTAAAACTCCGGGTAAAAAATACGAACCAAACAAAAAAGTCCGGGTAACATTTAGAACCCAACTAAAACTCCGTGTAAAAATACGAACCCAACTAAAACTCCGGGTAAAAAATACGAACCCAACTAAAGCTTCGGGTAAAAAATACGAACCCAACTAAAAAGTCCGGTAAAAAATATGAACCCAACTAAAACTCCGGGTAAAATTACCAACACAACTAAAACTCCGGGTAAAAATACGAACCCAACTAAAACTCCGGGTAAAAATACGAACCCAACTAAAACTCCGGGTAAAAAATACGAACCCAACTAAAACTTCGGGTAAAATTACGAACCCAACTAAAAAGTCCGGGTAAAGAATACGAACCCAACTAAAACTCCGGCTAAAATTACGAACCCAACTAAAACTCCGGGTAAAAATACGAACCCAACTAAAACTCCGGGTAAAAATACGAACCCAACTAAAACTCCGGTTAAAAATACTAACCCAACTAAAAAGTCCGGGTAAAAAATACGAACCCAACTAAAACTCCGGGTAAAAAATACGAACCCAACTAAAAGTCCGGGTAAAAAATACGAACCCAACTAAAAAGTCCGGGTAAAATTACGAACCCAACTAAAACTCCGGGTAAAATTACGAACCCAACTAAAACTCCGGGTAAAATTACGAACCCAAGTAAAACTCCGGGTAAAATTACGAACCCAAGTAAAACTCCGGGTAAAATTACGAACCCAACTAAAACTCCGGGTAAAATTACGAACCCAACTAAAAGTCCGGGTAAAAAATACGAACCCAACTAAAAAGTTCGGGTAAAATTACGACCCCAAGTAAAACTCCGGGTAAAATTACGAACCCAACTAAAACTCCGGGTAAAATTACGAACCTAACTAAAAAGTCCGGGTAAAATTATGAACCCAACTAAAACTCCGGGTAAAATTACCAACTCAACTAAAACTCCGGGTAAAATTACGAACCCAACTAAAACTCCGGGTAAAATTACGAACCCAACTAAAAGTCCGGGTAAAAAATACGAACCCAACTAAAAAGTCCGGGTAAAATTACGAACCCAACTAAACCTCCGGGTAAAATTACGAACCCAACTAAAACTCCGGGTAAAATTACGAACCCAACTAAAACTCCGGGTAAAATTACGAACCCAACTAAAAAGTCCGGGTAAAGAATACGAACCCAACTAAAACTCCGGCTAAAATTACGAACCCAACTAAAACTCCGGGTAAAAATACGAACCCAACTAAAACTCCGGGTAAAAATACGAACCCAACTAAAACTCCGGGTAAAAATACTAACCCAACTAAAAAGTCCGGGTAAAAAATACGAACCCAACTAAAACTCCGGGTAAAATTACGAACCCAACTAAAACTCCGGGTAAAAAATACGAACCCAACTAAAAAGTCCGGATAAAAAATACGAACCTAACTTAAGACTCCGGGTAAAATTACGAACCCAACTAAAAAGTCCGGGTAAAATTACGAACCCAACTAAAAAGTCCGGGTAAAATTACGAAGCCAACTAAAACTCCGGGTAAAATTACGAACTCAACTAAAACTCCGGGTAAAATTACGAACCCAACTAAAACTCCGGGGAAAATTACGAACTCAACTAAAAGTCCGGGTAAAAAATTAGAACCCAACTAAAAAGTCCGGGTAAAATTACGAACCCAACTAAAACTCCGGGTAAAATTACGAACCAAACTAAAACTCCGGGTAAAATTACGAACCCAACTAAAACTCCGGGTAAAATTACGAACCCAACTAAAACTCCGGGTAAAAATACGAACCCAACTAAAACTCCGGGTAAAAATACGAACCCAACTAAAACTCCGGGTAAAAATACGAACCCAACTAAAACTCCGGCTAAAAAATACGAACCCAACTAAAACTTCGGGTAAAATTACGAACCCAACTAAAAAGTCCGGGTAAAGAATACGAACCCAACTAAAACTCCGGCTAAAATTACGAACCCAACTAAAACTCCGGGTAAAAATACGAACCCAACTAAAACTCCGGGTAAAAATACGAACCCAACTAAAACTCCGGGTAAAAATACTAACCCAACTAAAAAGTCCGGGTAAAAAATACGAACCCAACTAAAACTCCAGGTAAAAAATGCGAACCCAACTAAAAGTCCGGGTAAAAAATACGAACCCAACTAAAAAGTCCGGGTAAAATTACGAACCCAACTAAAACTCCGGGTAAAATTACGAACCCAACTAAAACTCCGGGTAAAATTACTAACCCAACTAAAAGTCCGGGTAAAAAATACGAACCCAACTAAAAAGTCCGGGTAAAATTACGAACCCAACTAAACCTCCGGGTAAAATTACGAACCCAACTAAAACTCCGGGTAAAATTACGAACCCAACTAAAACTCCGGGTAAAATTACGAACCCAACTAAAAAGTCCGGGTAAAGAATACGAACCCAACTAAAACTCCGGCTAAAATTACGAACCCAACTAAAACTCCGGGTAAAAATACGAACCCAACTAAAACTCCGGGTAAAAATACGAACCCAACTAAAACTCCGGGTAAAAATACTAACCCAACTAAAAAGTCCGGGTAAAAAATACGAACCCAACTAAAACTCCGGGTAAAATTACGAACCCAACTAAAGCTCCGGGTAAAAAATACGAACCCAACTAAAAAGTCCGGATAAAAAATACGAACCTAACTTAAGACTCCGGGTAAAATTACGAACCCAACTAAAAAGTCCGGGTAAAATTACGAACCCAACTAAAAAGTCCGGGTAAAATTACGAACCCAACTAAAACTCCGGGTAAAATTACGAACTCAACTAAAACTCCGGGTAAAATTACGAACCCAACTAAAACTCCGGGTAAAATTACGAACCCAACTAAAAGTCCGGGTAAAAAATTAGAACCCAACTAAAAAGTCCGGGTAAAATTACGAACCCAACTAGAACTCCGGGTAAAATTACGAACCCAACTAAAACTCCGGGTAAAATTACGAACCCAACTAAAACTCCGGGTAAAATTACGAACCCAACTAAAACTCCGGGTAAAATTACGAACCCAACTAAAAAGTCCGGGTAAAATTACGAACCCAAATAAAAAGTCCGGGTAAAATTACGAATCCAACTAAAACTCCGGGTAAAATTACGAACTCAACTAAAACTCCGGGTAAAATTACGAACCCAACTAAAACTCCGGGTAAAATTACGAACCCAACTAAAAGTCCGGGTAAAAAATACGAACCCAACTAAAAAGTCCGGGTAAAATTACGAACCCAACTAAAACTCCGGGTAAAATTACGAACCCAACTAAAACTCCGGGTAAAATTACGAACCCAACTAAAACTCCGGGTAAAATTACGAACCCAACTAAAACTCCGGGTAAAATTACGAACCCAACTAAAAAGTCCGGGTAAAATTACGAACCAAACAAAAAAGTTCGGGTAACATTTAGAACCCAACTGAAACTCCGGGTAAAAAAATACGAACCCAACTAAAACTCCGGGCAAAAATACTAACTAAACTAAAAAGTCCGGGTAAAAAATACGAACCCAACTAAAACTCCGGATAAAATTACGAACCCAACTAAAAGTCCCGGTAAAAAATACGAACCCAACTAAAAAGTCCGGGTAAAATTACGAACCCAACTAAAACTCCGGGTAAAATTACCAACTCAACTAAAACTCCGGGTAAAATTACGAACACAACTAAAACTCCGGGTAAAATTACGAACCCAACTAAAAGTCCGGGTAAAAAATACGAACCCAACTAAAAAGTCCGGGTAAAATTACGAACCCAACTAAAACTCCGGGTAAAATTACGAACCCAACTAAAACTCCGGGTAAAAATACGAACCCAACTAAAACTCCGGGTAAAAATACGAACCCAACTAAAACTCCGGGTAAAAATACTAACCCAACTAAAAAGTCCGGGTAAAAAATACGAACCCAACTAAAACTCCAGGTAAAAAATGCGAACCCAACTAAAAGTCCGGGTAAAAAATACGAACCCAACTAAAAAGTCCGGGTAAAATTACGAACCCAACTAAAACTCCGGGTAAAATTACGAACCCAACTAAAACTCCGGGTAAAATTACTAACCCAACTAAAAGTCCGGGTAAAAAATACGAACCCAACTAAAAAGTCCGGGTAAAATTACGAACCCAACTAAACCTCCGGGTAAAATTACGAACCCAACTAAAACTCCGGGTAAAATTACGAACCCAACTAAAACTCCGGGTAAAATTACGAACCCAACTAAAAAGTCCGGGTAAAGAATACGAACCCAACTAAAACTCCGGCTAAAATTACGAACCCAACTAAAACTCCGGGTAAAAATACGAACCCAACTAAAACTCCGGGTAAAAATACGAACCCAACTAAAACTCCGGGTAAAAATACTAACCCAACTAAAAAGTCCGGGTAAAAAATACGAACCCAACTAAAACTCCGGGTAAAATTACGAACCCAACTAAAGCTCCGGGTAAAAAATACGAACCCAACTAAAAAGTCCGGATAAAAAATACGAACCTAACTTAAGACTCCGGGTAAAATTACGAACCCAACTAAAAAGTCCGGGTAAAATTACGAACCCAACTAAAAAGTCCGGGTAAAATTACGAACCCAACTAAAACTCCGGGTAAAATTACGAACTCAACTAAAACTCCGGGTAAAATTACGAACCCAACTAAAACTCCGGGTAAAATTACGAACCCAACTAAAAGTCCGGGTAAAAAATTAGAACCCAACTAAAAAGTCCGGGTAAAATTACGAACCCAACTAGAACTCCGGGTAAAATTACGAACCCAACTAAAACTCCGGGTAAAATTACGAACCCAACTAAAACTCCGGGTAAAATTACGAACCCAACTAAAACTCCGGGTAAAATTACGAACCCAACTAAAAAGTCCGGGTAAAATTACGAACCCAAATAAAAAGTCCGGGTAAAATTACGAATCCAACTAAAACTCCGGGTAAAATTACGAACTCAACTAAAACTCCGGGTAAAATTACGAACCCAACTAAAACTCCGGGTAAAATTACGAACCCAACTAAAAGTCCGGGTAAAAAATACGAACCCAACTAAAAAGTCCGGGTAAAATTACGAACCCAACTAAAACTCCGGGTAAAATTACGAACCCAACTAAAACTCCGGGTAAAATTACGAACCCAACTAAAACTCCGGGTAAAATTACGAACCCAACTAAAACTCCGGGTAAAATTACGAACCCAACTAAAAAGTCCGGGTAAAATTACGAACCAAACAAAAAAGTTCGGGTAACATTTAGAACCCAACTGAAACTCCGGGTAAAAAAATACGAACCCAACTAAAACTCCGGGCAAAAATACTAACTAAACTAAAAAGTCCGGGTAAAAAATACGAACCCAACTAAAACTCCGGATAAAATTACGAACCCAACTAAAAGTCCCGGTAAAAAATACGAACCCAACTAAAAAGTCCGGGTAAAATTACGAACCCAACTAAAACTCCGGGTAAAATTACCAACTCAACTAAAACTCCGGGTAAAATTACGAACACAACTAAAACTCCGGGTAAAATTACGAACCCAACTAAAAGTCCGGGTAAAAAATACGAACCCAACTAAAAAGTCCGGGTAAAATTACGAACCCAACTAAAACTCCGGGTAAAATTACGAACCCAACTAAAACTCCGGGTAAAATTACGAACCCAACTAAAACTCCGGGTAAAATTACGAACCCAACTAAAACTCCGGGTAAAATTACGAACCCAACTAAAAAGTCCGGGTAAAATTACGAACCCAACTAAAACTCCGGGTAAAAAATACGAACCAAACAAAAAAGTCCGGGTAACATTTAGAACCCAACTAAAACTCCGGGTAAAAAAATACGAACCCAACTAAAACTCCGGGCAAAAATACTAACTCAACTAAAAAGTCCGGGTAAAATTACGAACCCAACTAAAACTCCGGGTAAAATTACGAACCCAACTAAAAAGTCCGGGTAAAATTACGAACCCAACTAAAACTCCGGGTAAATAATACGAACCAAACAAAAAAGTCCGGGTAACATTTAGAACCCAACTAAAACTCCGGGTAAAAAAATACGAACCCAACTAAAACTCCGGGCAAAAATACTAACTCAACTAAAAAGTCCGGGTAAAAAAATACGAACCCAACTAAAACTCCGGGCAAAAATACTAACCCAACTAAAAAATCCGGGTAAAAAATACGAACCCAACTAAAACTCCGGATAAAATTACGAACCCAACTAAAACTCCGGGTAAAAATACGAACCCAACTAAAACTCCGGGTAAAAATACGAACCCAACTAAAACTCCGGGTAAAAATACGAACCCAACTAAAACTCCGGCTAAAAAATACGAACCCAACTAAAACTTCGGGTAAAATTACGAACCCAACTAAAAAGTCCGGGTAAAGAATACGAACCCAACTAAAACTCCGGCTAAAATTACGAACCCAACTAAAACTCCGGGTAAAAATACGAACCCAACTAAAACTCCGGGTAAAAATACGAACCCAACTAAAACTCCGGGTAAAAATACTAACCCAACTAAAAAGTCCGGGTAAAAAATACGAACCCAACTAAAACTCTGGGTAAAAAATGCGAACCCAACTAAAAGTCCGGGTAAAAAACACGAACCCAACTAAAAAGTCCGGGTAAAATTACGAACCCAACTAAAACTCCTGGTAAAATTACGAACCCAACTAAAACTCCGGGTAAAATTACTAACCCAACTAAAAGTCCGGGTAAAAAATACGAACCCAACTAAAAAGTCCGGGTAAAATTACGAACCCAACTAAACCTCCGGGTAAAATTACGAACCCAACTAAAACTCCGGGTAAAATTACGAACCCAACTAAAACTCCGGGTAAAATTACGAACCCAACTAAAAAGTCCGGGTAAAGAATACGAACCCAACTAAAACTCCGGCTAAAATTACGAACCCAACTAAAACTCCGGGTAAAAATACGAACCCAACTAAAATTCCGGGTAAAAATACGAACCCAACTAAAACTCCGGGTAAAAATACTAACCCAACTAAAAAGTCCGGGTAAAAAATACGAACCCAACTAAAACTCCGGGTAAAATTACGAACCCAACTAAAGCTCCGGGTAAAAAATACGAACCCAACTAAAAAGTCCGGATAAAAAATACGAACCTAACTTAAGACTCCGGGTAAAATTACGAACCCAACTAAAAAGTCCGGGTAAAATTACGAACCCAACTAAAAAGTCCGGGTAAAATTACGAACCCAACTAAAACTCCGGGTAAAATTACGAACTCAACTAAAACTCCGGGTAAAATTACGAACCCAAATAAAACTCCGGGTAAAATTACGAACCCAACTAAAAGTCCGGGTAAAAAATTAGAACCCAACTAAAAAGTCCGGGTAAAATTACGAACCCAACTAAAACTCCGGGTAAAATTACGAACCCAACTAAAACTCCGGGTAAAATTACGAACCCAACTAAAACTCCGGGTAAAATTACGAACCCAACTAAAACTCCGGGTAAAATTACGAACCCAACTAAAAAGTCCGGGTAAAATTACGAACCCAAATAAAAAGTCCGGGTAAAATTACGAATCCAACTAAAACTCCGGGTAAAATTACGAACTCAACTAAAACTCCGGGTAAAATTACGAACCCAACTAAAACTCCGGGTAAAATTACGAACCCAACTAAAAGTCCGGGTAAAAAATACGAACCCAACTAAAAAGTCCGGGTAAAATTACGAACCCAACTAAAACTCCGGGTAAAATTACGAACCCAACTAAAACTCCGGGTAAAATTACGAACCCAACTAAAACTCCGGGTAAAATTACGAACCCAACTAAAACTCCGGGTAAAATTACGAACCCAACTAAAAAGTCCGGGTAAAATTACGAACCAAACAAAAAAGTTCGGGTAACATTTAGAACCCAACTAAAACTCCGGGTAAAAAAATACGAACCCAACTAAAACTCCGGGCAAAAATACTAACTCAACTAAAAAGTCCGGGTAAAAAATACGAACCCAACTAAAACTCCGGATAAAATTACGAACCCAACTAAAAGTCCCGGTAAAAAATACGAACCCAACTAAAAAGTCCGGGTAAAATTACGATCCCAACTAAAACTCCGGGTAAAATTACCAACTCAACTAAAACTCCGGGTAAAATTACGAACCCAACTAAAACTCCGGGTAAAATTACGAACCCAACTAAAAGTCCGGGTAAAAAATACGAACCCAACTAAAAAGTCCGGGTAAAATTACGAACCCAACTAAAACTCCGGGTAAAATTACGAACCCAACTAAAACTCCGGGTAAAATTACGAACCCAACTAAAACTCCGGGTAAAATTACGAACCCAACTAAAACTCCGGGTAAAATTACGAACCCAACTAAAAAGTCCGGGTAAAATTACGAACCCAACTAAAACTCCGGGTAAAAAATACGAACCAAAAAAAAAAGTCCGGGTAACATTTAGAACCCAACTAAAACTCCGGGTAAAAAAATACGAACCCAACTAAAACTCCGGGCAAAAATACTAACTCAACTAAAAAGTCCGGGTAAAATTACGAACCCAACTAAAACTCCGGGTAAAATTACGAACCCAACTAAAAAGTCCGGGTAAAATTACGAACCCAACTAAAACTCCGGGTAAAAAATACGAACCAAACAAAAAAGTCCGGGTAACATTTAGAACCCAACTAAAACTCCGTGTAAAAATCCGAACCCAACTAAAACTCCGGGTAAAAAATACGAACCCAACTAAAGCTTCGGGTAAAAAATACGAACCCAACTAAAAAGTCCGGTAAAAAATATGAACCCAACTAAAACTCCGGGTAAAATTACCAACACAACTAAAACTCCGGGTAAAAATACGAACCCAACTAAAACTCCGGGTAAAAATACGAACCCAACTAAAACTGCGGGTAAAAAATACGAACCCAACTAAAACTTCGGGTAAAATTACGAACCCAACTAAAAAGTCCGGGTAAAGAATACGAACCCAACTAAAACTCCGGCTAAAATTACGAACCCAACTAAAACTCCGGGTAAAAATACGAACCCAACTAAAAGTCCGGGTAAAAATACGAACCCAACTAAAACTCCGGTTAAAAATACTAACCCAACTAAAAAGTCCGGGTAAAAAATACGAACCCAACTAAAACTCCGGGTAAAAAATACGAACCCAACTAAAAGTCCGGGTAAAAAATACGAACCCAACTAAAAAGTCCGGGTAAAATTACGAACCCAACTAAAACTCCGGGTAAAATTACGAACCCAACTAAAACTCCGGGTAAAATTACGAACCCAAGTAAAACTCCGGGTAAAATTACGAACCCAAGTAAAACTCCGGGTAAAATTACGAACCCAACTAAAACTCCGGGTAAAATTACGAACCCAACTAAAACTCCGGGTAAAAAATACGAACCCAACTAAAAAGTTCGGGTAAAATTACGACCCCAAGTAAAACTCCGGGTAAAATTACGAACCCAACTAAAACTCCGGGTAAAATTACGAACCTAACTAAAAAGTCCGGGTAAAATTATGAACCCAACTAAAACTCCGGGTAAAATTACCAACTCAACTAAAACTACGGGTAAAATTACGAACCCAACTAAAACTCCGGGTAAAATTACGAACCCAACTAAAAGTCCGGGTAAAAAATACGAACCCAACTAAAAAGTCCGGGTAAAATTACGAACCCAACTAAACCTCCGGGTAAAATTACGAACCCAACTAAAACTCCGGGTAAAATTACGAACCCAACTAAAACTCCGGGTAAAATTACGAACCCAACTAAAAAGTCCGGGTAAAGAATACGAACCGAACTAAAACTCCGGCTAAAATTACGAACCCAACTAAAACTCCGGGTAAAAATACGAACCCAACTAAAACTCCGGGTAAAAATACGAACCCAACTAAAACTCCGGGTAAAAATACTAACCCAACTAAAAAGTCCGGGTAAAAAATACGAACCCAACTAAAACTCCGGGTAAAATTACGAACCCAACTAAAACTCCGGGTAAAAAATACGAACCCAACTAAAAAGTCCGGATAAAAAATACGAACCTAACTTAAGACTCCGGGTAAAATTACGAACCCAACTAAAAAGTCCGGGTAAAATTACGAACCCAACTAAAAAGTCGGGGTAAAATTACGAAGCCAACTAAAACTCCGGGTAAAATTACGAACTCAACTAAAACTCCGGGTAAAATTACGAACCCAACTAAAACTCCGGGGAAAATTACGAACTCAACTAAAAGTCCGGGTAAAAAATTAGAACCCAACTAAAAAGTCCGGGTAAAATTACGAACCCAACTAAAACTCCGGGTAAAATTACGAACCCAACTAAAACTCCGGGTAAAATTACGAACCCAACTAAAACTCCGGGTAAAATTACGAACCCAACTAAAACTCCGGGTAAAATTACGAACCCAACTAAAAAGTCCGGGTAAAATTACGAACCCAAATAAAAAGTCCGGGTAAAATTACGAACCCAACTAAAACTCCGGGTAAAATTACGAACTCAACTAAAACTCCGGGTAAAATTACGAACCCAACTAAAACTCCGGGTAAAATTACGAACCCAACTAAAAGTCCGGGTAAAAAATACGAACCCAACTAAAAAGTCCGGGTAAAATTACGAACCCAACTAAAACTCCGGGTAAAATTACGAACCCAACTAAAACTCCGGGTAAAATTACGAACCCAACTAAAACTCCGGGTAAAATTACGAACCCAACTAAAACTCCGGGTAAAATTACGAACCCAACCAAAAAGTCCGGGTAAAATTACGAACCAAACAAAAAAGTCCGGGTAACATTTAGAACCCAACTAAAACTCCGGGTAAAAAAATACGAACCCAACTAAAACTCCGGGCAAAAATACTAACTCAACTAAAAAGTCCGGGTAAAAAATACGAACCCAACTAAAACTCCGGATAAAATTACGAACCCAACTAAAAGTCCCGGTAAAAAATACGAACCCAACTAAAAAGTCCGGGTAAAATTACGAACCCAACTAAAACCCCGGGTAAAATTACCAACTCAACTAAAACTCCGGGTAAAATTACGAACCCAACTAAAACTCCGGGTAAAATTACGAACCCAACTAAAAGTCCGGGTAAAAAATACGAACCCAACTAAAAAGTCCGGGTAAAATTACGAACCCAACTAAAACTCCGGGTAAAATTACGAACCCAACTAAAACTCCGGGTAAAATTACGAACCCAACTAAAACTCCGGGTAAAATTACGAACCCAACTAAAACTCCGGGTAAAATTACGAACCCAACTAAAAAGTCCGGGTAAAATTACGAACCCAACTAAAACTCCGGGTAAAAAATACGAACCAAACAAAAAAGTCCGGGTAACATTTAGAACCCAACTAAAACTCCGGGTAAAAAAATACGAACCCAACTAACACTCCGGGCAAAAATACTAACTCAACTAAAAAGTCCGGGTAAAATTACGAACCCAACTAAAACTCCGGGTAAAATTACGAACCCAACTAAAAAGTCCGGGTAAAATTACGAACCCAACTAAAACTCCGGGTAAAAAATACGAACCAAACAAAAAAGTCCGGGTAACATTTAGAACCCAACTAAAACTCCGGGTAAAAAAATACGAACCCAACTAAAACTCCGGGCAAAAATACTAACTAAACTAAAAAGTCCGGGTAAAAAAATACGAACCCAACTAAAACTCCGGGCAAAAATACTAACTCAACTAAAAAGTCCGGGTAAAATTACGAACCCAACTAAAACTCCGGGTAAAATTACGAACCCAACTAAAAAGTCCGGGTAAAATTACGAACCCAACTAAAACACCGGGTAAAAAATACGAACCAAACAAAAAAGTCCGGGTAACATTTAGAACCCAACTAAAACTCCGGGTAAAAAAATACGAACCCAACTAAAACTCCGGGCAAAAATACTAACTCAACTAAAAAGTCCGGGTAAAAAAATACGAACCCAACTAAAACTCCGGGCAAAAATACGAACCCAACTAAAACTCCGGGTAAAAATACGAACCCAACTAAAACTCCGGATAAAATTACGAACCCAACTAAAACTCCGGGTAAAAATACGAACCCAACTAAAACTCCGGGTAAAAATACGAACCCAACCAAAACTCCGGGTAAAAAATACAAACCCAACTAAAACTTCGGGTAAAAAATACAAACCCAACTAAAAAGTCCGGTAAAAAATATGAACCCAACTAAAACTCCGGGTAAAATTACCAACACAACTAAAACTCCGGGCAAAAATACGAACCCAACTAAAACTCCGGATAAAATTACGAACCCAACTAAAACTCCGGGTAAAAATACGAACCCAACTAAAACTCCGGATAAAATTACGAACCCAACTAAAACTCCTTGTAAAAAATACGAATCCAACTAAAACTCCGGGTAAAAAATACGAACCCAACTAAAACTCCGGGTAAAATGACGAACCCAACTAAAAGTCCGGGTAAAAAATACGAACCCAACTAAAAAGTCCGGGTAAAATTACGAACCCAACTAAAACTCCGTGTAAAATTACGAACCCAACTAAAACTCCGGGTAAAAAATACGAACCCAACTAAAAAGTCCGGATAAAAAATACGAACCTAACTTAAGACTCCGGGTAAAATTACGAACCCAACTAAAAAGTCCGGGTAAAATTACGAACCCAACTAAAAAGTCCGGGTAAAATTACGAACCCAACTAAAACTCCGGGTAAAATTACGAACTCAACTAAAACTCCGGGTAAAATTACCAACTCAACTAAAACTCCAGGTAAAATTACGAACCCAACTAAAACCCCGGGTAAAATTACGAACCCAACTAAAAGTCCGGGTAAAAAATACGAACCCAACTAAAAAGTCCGGGTAAAATTACGAACCCAACTAAAACTCCGGGTAAAATTACGAACCCAACTAAAACTCCGGGTAAAATTACGAACCCAACTAAAACTCCGGGTAAAATTACGAACCCAACTAAAACTCCGGGTAAAATTACGAACCCAACTAAAAAGTCCGGGTAAAATTACGAACCCAACTAAAACTCCGGGTAAAAAATACGAACCAAACAAAAAAGTCCGGGTAACATTTAGAACCCAACTAAAACTCCGGGTAAAAAAATACGAACCCAACTAAAACTCCGGGCAAAAATACTAACTCAACTAAAAAGTCCGGGTAAAATTACGAACCCAACTAAAACTCCGGGTAAAATTACGAACTCAACTAAAACTCCGGGTAAAATTACGAACCCAACTAAAACTCCGGGTAAAATTACGAACCCAACTAAAAAGTCCGGGTAAAATTACGAACCCAACTAAAAAGTCCGGGTAAAATTACGAACCCAACTAAAACTCCGGGTAAAATTACGAACCCAACTAAACCTCCGGGTAAAATTACGAACCCAACTAAAACTCCGGGTAAAATTACGAACCCAACTAAAACTCCGGGTAAAATTACGAACCCAACTAAAAAGTCCGGGTAATAAATACGAACCCAACTAAAACTCCGGCTAAAATTACGAACCCAACTAAAACTCCGGGTAAAAATACGAACCCAACTAAAACTCCGGGTAAAAATACGAACCCAACTAAAACTCCGGGTAAAAATACTAACCCAACTAAAAAGTCCGGGTAAAAAATACGAACCCAACTAAAACTCCGGGTAAAATTACGAACCCAACTAAAGCTCCGGGTAAAAAATACGAACCCAACTAAAAAGTCCGGATAAAAAATACGAACCTAACTTAAGACTCCGGGTAAAATTACGAACCCAACTAAAAAGTCCGGGTAAAATTACGAACCCAACTAAAA
Source organism: Melinopterus prodromus (assembly GCA_964023965.1). NCBI lineage: Eukaryota > Metazoa > Arthropoda > Insecta > Coleoptera > Scarabaeidae > Melinopterus > Melinopterus prodromus. The sequence continues at coordinate 19,728 of CAXIES010000202.1, forward strand.
AGTCCGGGTAAAATTACGAACCCAACTAAAACTCCGGGTAAAATTACGAACTCAACTAAAACTCCGGGTAAAATTACGAACCCAACTAAAACTCCGGGTAAAATTACGAACCCAACTAAAAGTCCGGGTAAAAAATTAGAACCCAACTAAAAAGTCCGGGTAAAATTACGAACCCAACTAAAACTCCGGGTAAAATTACGAACCCAACTAAAACTCCGGGTAAAATTACGAACCCAACTAAAACTCCGGGTAAAATTACGAACCCAACTAAAACTCCGGGTAAAATTACGAACCCAACTAAAAAGTCCGGGTAAAATTACGAACCCAAATAAAAAGTCCGGGTAAAATTACGAATCCAACTAAAAAGTCCGGGTAAAATTACGAACCCAAGTAAAACTCCGGGTAAAATTACGAACCCAACTAAAACTCCGGGTAAAATTACGAACCCAACTAAAAGTCCGGGTAAAAAATACGAACCCAACTAAAAAGTCCGGGTAAAATTACGAACCCAACTAAAACTCCGGGTAAAATTAGGAACCCAACTAAAACTCCGGGTAAAATTACGAACCCAACTAAAACTCCGGGTAAAATTACGAACCCAACTAAAAAGTCCGGGTAAAATTACGAACCCAACTAAAACTCCGGGTAAAAAATACGAACCAAACAAAAAAGTCCGGGTAACATTTAGAACCCAACTAAAACTCCGGGTAAAAAAATACGAACCCAACTAAAACTCCGGGCAAAAATACTAACTCAACTAAAAAGTCCGGGTAAAATTACGAACCCAACTAAAACTCCGGGTAAAATTACGAACCCAACTAAAAAGTCCGGGTAAAATTACGAACCCAACTAAAACTCCGGGTAAAAAATACGAACCAAACAAAAAAGTCCGGGTAACATTTAGAACCCAACTAAAACTCCGTGTAAAAATACGAACCCAACTAAAACTCCGGGTAAAAAATACGAACCCAACTAAAGCTTCGGGTAAAAAATACGAACCCAACTAAAAAGTCCGGTAAAAAATATGAACCCAACTAAAACTCCGGGTAAAATTACCAACACAACTAAAACTCCGGGTAAAAATACGAACCCAACTAAAACTCCGGGTAAAAATACGAACCCAACTAAAACTCCGGGTAAAAAATACGAACCCAACTAAAACTTCGGGTAAAATTACGAACCCAACTAAAAAGTCCGGGTAAAGAATACGAACCCAACTAAAACTCCGGCTAAAATTGCGAACCCAACTAAAACTCCGGGTAAAAATACGAACCCAACTAAAACTCCGGGTAAAAATACGAACCCAACTAAAACTCCGGTTAAAAATACTAACCCAACTAAAAAGTCCGGGTAAAAAATACGAACCCAACTAAAACTCCGGGTAAAAAATACGAACCCAACTAAAAGTCCGGGTAAAAAATACGAACCCAACTAAAAAGTCCGGGTAAAATTACGAACCCAACTAAAACTCCGGGTAAAATTACGAACCCAACTAAAACTCCGGGTAAAATTACGAACCCAAGTAAAACTCCGGGTAAAATTACGAACCCAAGTAAAACTCCGGGTAAAATTACGAACCCAACTAAAACTCCGGGTAAAATTACGAACCCAACTAAAAGTCCGGGTAAAAAATACGAACCCAACTAAAAAGTTCGGGTAAAATTACGACCCCAAGTAAAACTCCGGGTAAAATTACGAACCCAACTAAAACTCCGGGTAAAATTACGAACCTAACTAAAAAGTCCGGGTAAAATTATGAACCCAACTAAAACTCCGGGTAAAATTACCAACTCAACTAAAACTCCGGGTAAAATTACGAACCCAACTAAAACTCCGGGTAAAATTACGAACCCAACTAAAAGTCCGGGTAAAAAATACGAACCCAACTAAAAAGTCCGGGTAAAATTACGAACCCAACTAAACCTCCGGGTAAAATTACGAACCCAACTAAAACTCCGGGTAAAATTACGAACCCAACTAAAACTCCGGGTAAAATTACGAACCCACCTAAAAAGTCCGGGTAAAGAATACGAACCCAACTAAAACTCCGGCTAAAATTACGAACCCAACTAAAACTCCGGGTAAAAATACGAACCCAACTAAAACTCCGGGTAAAAATACGAACCCAACTAAAACTCCGGGTAAAAATACTAACCCAACTAAAAAGTCCGGGTAAAAAATACGAACCCAACTAAAACTCCGGGTAAAATTACGAACCCAACTAAAACTCCGGGTAAAAAATACGAACCCAACTAAAAAGTCCGGATAAAAAATACGAACCTAACTTAAGACTCCGGGTAAAATTACGAACCCAACTAAAAAGTCCGGGTAAAATTACGAACCCAACTAAAAAGTCCGGGTAAAATTACGAAGCCAACTAAAACTCCGGGTAAAATTACGAACTCAACTAAAACTCCGGGTAAAATTACGAACCCAACTAAAACTCCGGGGAAAATTACGAACTCAACTAAAAGTCCGGGTAAAAAATTAGAACCCAACTAAAAAGTCCGGGTAAAATTACGAACCCAACTAAAACTCCGGGTAAAATTACGAACCCAACTAAAACTCCGGGTAAAAATACGAACCCAACTAAAACTCCGGGTAAAAATACGAACCCAACTAAAACTCCGGGTAAAAATACGAACCCAACTAAAACTCCGGCTAAAAAATACGAACCCAACTAAAACTTCGGGTAAAATTACGAACCCAACTAAAAAGTCCGGGTAAAGAATACGAACCCAACTAAAACTCCGGCTAAAATTACGAACCCAACTAAAACTCCGGGTAAAAATACGAACCCAACTAAAACTCCGGGTAAAAATACGAACCCAACTAAAACTCCGGGTAAAAATACTAACCCAACTAAAAAGTCCGGGTAAAAAATACGAACCCAACTAAAACTCCAGGTAAAAAATGCGAACCCAACTAAAAGTCCAGGTAAAAAATACGAACCCAACTAAAAAGTCCGGGTAAAATTACGAACCCAACTAAAACTCCGGGTAAAATTACGAACCCAACTAAAACTCCGGGTAAAATTACTAACCCAACTAAAAGTCCGGGTAAAAAATACGAACCCAACTAAAAAGTCCGGGTAAAATTACGAACCCAACTAAACCTCCGGGTAAAATTACGAACCCAACTAAAACTCCGGGTAAAATTACGAACCCAACTAAAACTCCGGGTAAAATTACGAATCCAACTAAAAAGTCCGGGTAAAGAATACGAACCCAACTAAAACTCCGGCTAAAATTACGAACCCAACTAAAACTCCGGGTAAAAATACGAACCCAACTAAAACTCCGGGTAAAAATACGAACCCAACTAAAACTCCGGGTAAAAATACTAACCCAACTAAAAAGTCCGGGTAAAAAATACGAACCCAACTAAAACTCCGGGTAAAATTACGAACCCAACTAAAGCTCCGGGTAAAAAATACGAACCCAACTAAAAAGTCCGGATAAAAAATACGAACCTAACTTAAGACTCCGGGTAAAATTACGAACCCAACTAAAAAGTCCGGGTAAAATTACGAACCCAACTAAAAAGTCCGGGTAAAATTACGAACCCAACTAAAACTCCGGGTAAAATTACGAACTCAACTAAAACTCCGGGTAAAATTACGAACCCAACTAAAACTCCGGGTAAAATTACGAACCCAACTAAAAGTCCGGGTAAAAAATTAGAACCCAACTAAAAAGTCCGGGTAAAATTACGAACCCAACTAAAACTCCGGGTAAAATTACGAACCCAACTAAAACTCCGGGTAAAATTACGAACCCAACTAAAACTCCGGGTAAAATTACGAACCCAACTAAAACTCCGGGTAAAATTACGAACCCAACTAAAAAGTCCGGGTAAAATTACGAACCCAAATAAAAAGTCCGGGTATAATTACGAATCCAACTAAAACTCCGGGTAAAATTACGAACTCAACTAAAACTCCGGGTAAAATTACGAACCCAACTAAAACTCCGGGTAAAATTACGAACCCAACTAAAAGTCCGGGTAAAAAATACGAACCCAACTAAAAAGTCCGGGTAAAATTACGAACCCAACTAAAACTCCGGGTAAAATTACGAACCCAACTAAAACTCCGGGTAAAATTACGAACCCAACTAAAACTCCGGGTAAAATTACGAACCCAACTAAAACTCCGGGTAAAATTACGAACCCAACTAAAAAGTCCGGGTAAAATTACGAACCAAACAAAAAAGTTCGGGTAACATTTAGAACCCAACTAAAACTCCGGGTAAGAAAATACGAACCCAACTAAAACTCCGGGCAAAAATACTAACTAAACTAAAAAGTCCGGGTAAAAAATACGAACCCAACTAAAACTCCGGATAAAATTACGAACCCAATTAAAAGTCCCGGTAAAAAATACGAACCCAACTAAAAAGTCCGGGTAAAATTACGAACCCAACTAAAACTCCGGGTAAAATTACCAACTCAACTAAAACTCCGGGTAAAATTACGAACCCAACTAAAACTCCGGGTAAAATTACGAACCCAACTAAAAGTCCGGGTAAAAAATACGAACCCAACTAAAAAGTCCGGGTAAAATTACGAATCCAACTAAAACTCCGGGTAAAATTACGAACCCAACTAAAACTCCGGGTAAAATTACGAACCCAACTAAAACTCCGGGTAAAATTACGAACCCAACTAAAACTCCGGGTAAAATTACGAACCCAACTAAAAAGTCCGGGTAAAATTACGAACCCAACTAAAACTCCGGGTAAAAAATACGAACCAAACAAAAAAGTCCGGGTAACATTTAGAACCCAACTAAAACTCCGGGTAAAAAAATACGAACCCAACTAAAACTCCGGGCAAAAATACTAACTCAACTAAAAAGTCCGGGTAAAATTACGAACCCAACTAAAACTCCGGGTAAAATTACGAACCCAACTAAAAAGTCCGGGTAAAATTACGAACCCAACTAAAACTCCGGGTAAATAATACGAACCAAACAAAAAAGTCCGGGTAACATTTAGAACCCAACTAAAACTCCGGGTAAAAAAATACGAACCCAACTAAAACTCCGGGCAAAAATACTAACTCAACTAAAAAGTCCGGGTAAAAAAATACGAACCCAACTAAAACTCCGGGCAAAAATACTAACCCAACTAAAAAATCCGGGTAAAAAATACGAACCCAACTAAAACTCCGGATAAAATTACGAACCCAACTAAAACTCCGGGTAAAAATACGAACCCAACTAAAACTCCGGGTAAAAATACGAACCCAACTAAAACTCCGGGTAAAAATACGAACCCAACTAAAACTCCGGCTAAAAAATACGAACCCAACTAAAACTTCGGGTAAAATTACGAACCCAACTAAAAAGTCCGGGTAAAGAATACGAACCCAACTAAAACTCCGGCTAAAATTACGAACCCAACTAAAACTCCGGGTAAAAATACGAACCCAACTAAAACTCCGGGTAAAAATACGAACCCAACTAAAACTCCGGGTAAAAATACTAACCCAACTAAAAAGTCCGGGTAAAAAATACGAACCCAACTAAAACTCCAGGTAAAAAATGCGAACCCAACTAAAAGTCCAGGTAAAAAATACGAACCCAACTAAAAAGTCCGGGTAAAATTACGAACCCAACTAAAACTCCGGGTAAAATTACGAACCCAACTAAAACTCCGGGTAAAATTACTAACCCAACTAAAAGTCCGGGTAAAAAATACGAACCCAACTAAAAAGTCCGGGTAAAATTACGAACCCAACTAAACCTCCGGGTAAAATTACGAACCCAACTAAAACTCCGGGTAAAATTACGAACCCAACTAAAACTCCGGGTAAAATTACGAACCCAACTAAAAAGTCCGGGTAAAGAATACGAACCCAACTAAAACTCCGGCTAAAATTACGAACCCAACTAAAACTCCGGGTAAAAATACGAACCCAACTAAAACTCCGGGTAAAAATACGAACCCAACTAAAACTCCGGGTAAAAATACTAACCCAACTAAAAAGTCCGGGTAAAAAATACGAACCCAACTAAAACTCCGGGTAAAATTACGAACCCAACTAAAGCTCCGGGTAAAAAATACGAACCCAACTAAAAAGTCCGGATAAAAAATACGAACCTAACTTAAGACTCCGGGTAAAATTACGAACCCAACTAAAAAGTCCGGGTAAAATTACGAACCCAACTAAAAAGTCCGGGTAAAATTACGAACCCAACTAAAACTCCGGGTAAAATTACGAACTCAACTAAAACTCCGGGTAAAATTACGAACCCAACTAAAACTCCGGGTAAAATTACGAACCCAACTAAAAGTCCGGGTAAAAAATTAGAACCCAACTAAAAAGTCCGGGTAAAATTACGAACCCAACTAAAACTCCGGGTAAAATTACGAACCCAACTAAAACTCCGGGTAAAATTACGAACCCAACTAAAACTCCGGGTAAAATTACGAACCCAACTAAAACTCCGGGTAAAATTACGAACCCAACTAAAAAGTCCGGGTAAAATTACGAACCCAAATAAAAAGTCCGGGTATAATTACGAATCCAACTAAAACTCCGGGTAAAATTACGAACTCAACTAAAACTCCGGGTAAAATTACGAACCCAACTAAAACTCCGGGTAAAATTACGAACCCAACTAAAAGTCCGGGTAAAAAATACGAACCCAACTAAAAAGTCCGGGTAAAATTACGAACCCAACTAAAACTCCGGGTAAAATTACGAACCCAACTAAAACTCCGGGTAAAATTACGAACCCAACTAAAACTCCGGGTAAAATTACGAACCCAACTAAAACTCCGGGTAAAATTACGAACCCAACTAAAAAGTCCGGGTAAAATTACGAACCAAACAAAAAAGTTCGGGTAACATTTAGAACCCAACTAAAACTCCGGGTAAAAAAATACGAACCCAACTAAAACTCCGGGCAAAAATACTAACTAAACTAAAAAGTCCGGGTAAAAAATACGAACCCAACTAAAACTCCGGATAAAATTACGAACCCAATTAAAAGTCCCGGTAAAAAATACGAACCCAACTAAAAAGTCCGGGTAAAATTACGAACCCAACTAAAACTCCGGGTAAAATTACCAACTCAACTAAAACTCCGGGTAAAATTACGAACCCAACTAAAACTCCGGGTAAAATTACGAACCCAACTAAAAGTCCGGGTAAAAAATACGAACCCAACTAAAAAGTCCGGGTAAAATTACGAATCCAACTAAAACTCCGGGTAAAATTACGAACCCAACTAAAACTCCGGGTAAAATTACGAACCCAACTAAAACTCCGGGTAAAATTACGAACCCAACTAAAACTCCGGGTAAAATTACGAACCCAACTAAAAAGTCCGGGTAAAATTACGAACCCAACTAAAACTCCGGGTAAAAAATACGAACCAAACAAAAAAGTCCGGGTAACATTTAGAACCCAACTAAAACTCCGGGTAAAAAAATACGAACCCAACTAAAACTCCGGGCAAAAATACTAACTCAACTAAAAAGTCCGGGTAAAATTACGAACCCAACTAAAACTCCGGGTAAAATTACGAACCCAACTAAAAAGTCCGGGTAAAATTACGAACCCAACTAAAACTCCGGGTAAATAATACGAACCAAACAAAAAAGTCCGGGTAACATTTAGAACCCAACTAAAACTCCGGGTAAAAAAATACGAACCCAACTAAAACTCCGGGCAAAAATACTAACTCAACTAAAAAGTCCGGGTAAAAAAATACGAACCCAACTAAAACTCCGGGCAAAAATACTAACCCAACTAAAAAATCCGGGTAAAAAATACGAACCCAACTAAAACTCCGGATAAAATTACGAACCCAACTAAAACTCCGGGTAAAAATACGAACCCAACTAAAACTCCGGGTAAAAATACGAACCCAACTAAAACTCCGGGTAAAAATACGAACCCAACTAAAACTCCGGCTAAAAAATACGAACCCAACTAAAACTTCGGGTAAAATTACGAACCCAACTAAAAAGTCCGGGTAAAGAATACGAACCCAACTAAAACTCCGGCTAAAATTACGAACCCAACTAAAACTCCGGGTAAAAATACGAACCCAACTAAAACTCCGGGTAAAAATACGAACCCAACTAAAACTCCGGGTAAAAATACTAACCCAACTAAAAAGTCCGGGTAAAAAATACGAACCCAACTAAAACTCCGGGTAAAAAATGCGAACCCAACTAAAAGTCCGGGTAAAAAATACGAACCCAACTAAAAAGTCCGGGTAAAATTACGAACCCAACTAAAACTCCGGGTAAAATTACGAACCCAACTAAAACTCCGGGTAAAATTACTAACCCAACTAAAAGTCCGGGTAAAAAATACGAACCCAACTAAAAAGTCCGGGTAAAATTACGAACCCAACTAAACCTCCGGGTAAAATTACGAACCCAACTAAAACTCCGGGTAAAATTACGAACCCAACTAAAACTCCGGGTAAAATTACGAACCCAACTAAAAAGTCCGGGTAAAGAATACGAACCCAACTAAAACTCCGGCTAAAATTACGAACCCAACTAAAACTCCGGGTAAAAATACGAACCCAACTAAAACTCCGGGTAAAAATACGAACCCAACTAAAACTCCGGGTAAAAATACTAACCCAACTAAAAAGTCCGGGTAAAAAATACGAACCCAACTAAAACTCCGGGTAAAATTACGAACCCAACTAAAGCTCCGGGTAAAAAATACGAACCCAACTAAAAAGTCCGGATAAAAAATACGAACCTAACTTAAGACTCCGGGTAAAATTACGAACCCAACTAAAAAGTCCGGGTAAAATTACGAACCCAACTAAAAAGTCCGGGTAAAATTACGAACCCAACTAAAACTCCGGGTAAAATTACGAACTCAACTAAAACTCCGGGTAAAATTACGAACCCAACTAAAACTCCGGGTAAAATTACGAACCCAACTAAAAGTCCGGGTAAAAAATTAGAACCCAACTAAAAAGTCCGGGTAAAATTACGAACCCAACTAAAACTCCGGGTAAAATTACGAACCCAACTAAAACTCCGGGTAAAATTACGAACCCAACTAAAACTCCGGGTAAAATTACGAACCCAACTAAAACTCCGGGTAAAATTACGAACCCAACTAAAAAGTCCGGGTAAAATTACGAACCCAAATAAAAAGTCCGGGTAAAATTACGAATCCAACTAAAACTCCGGGTAAAATTACGAACTCAACTAAAACTCCGGGTAAAATTACGAACCCAACTAAAACTCCGGGTAAAATTACGAACCCAACTAAAAGTCCGGGTAAAAAATACGAACCCAACTAAAAAGTCCGGGTAAAATTACGAACCCAACTAAAACTCCGGGTAAAATTACGAACCCAACTAAAACTCCGGGTAAAATTACGAACCCAACTAAAACTCCGGGTAAAATTACGAACCCAACTAAAACTCCGGGTAAAATTACGAACCCAACTAAAAAGTCCGGGTAAAATTACGAACCAAACAAAAAAGTTCGGGTAACATTTAGAACCCAACTAAAACTCCGGGTAAAAAAATACGAACCCAACTAAAACTCCGGGCAAAAATACTAACTCAACTAAAAAGTCCGGGTAAAAAATACGAACCCAACTAAAACTCCGGATAAAATTACGAACCCAACTAAAAGTCCCGGTAAAAAATACGAACCCAACTAAAAAGTCCGGGTAAAATTACGAACCCAACTAAAACTCCGGGTAAAATTACCAACTCAACTAAAACTCCGGGTAAAATTACGAACCCAACTAAAACTCCGGGTAAAATTACGAACCCAACTAAAAGTCCGGGTAAAAAATACGAACCCAACTAAAAAGTCCGGGTAAAATTACGAACCCAACTAAAACTCCGGGTAAAATTACGAACCCAACTAAAACTCCGGGTAAAATTACGAACCCAACTAAAACTCCGGGTAAAATTACGAACCCAACTAAAACTCCGGGTAAAATTACGAACCCAACTAAAAAGTCCGGGTAAAATTACGAACCCAACTAAAACTCCGGGTAAAAAATACGAACCAAAAAAAAAAGTCCGGGTAACATTTAGAACCCAACTAAAACTCCGGGTAAAAAAATACGAACCCAACTAAAACTCCGGGCAAAAATACTAACTCAACTAAAAAGTCCGGGTAAAATTACGAACCCAACTAAAACTCCGGGTAAAATTACGAACCCAACTAAAAAGTCCGGGTAAAATTACGAACCCAACTAAAACTCCGGGTAAAAAATACGAACCAAACAAAAAAGTCCGGGTAACATTTAGAACCCAACTAAAACTCCGTGTAAAAATACGAACCCAACTAAAACTCCGGGTAAAAAATACGAACCCAACTAAAGCTTCGGGTAAAAAATACGAACCCAACTAAAAAGTCCGGTAAAAAATATGAACCCAACTAAAACTCCGGGTAAAATTACCAACACAACTAAAACTCCGGGTAAAAATACGAACCCAACTAAAACTCCGGGTAAAAATACGAACCCAACTAAAACTCCGGGTAAAAAATACGAACCCAACTAAAACTTCGGGTAAAATTACGAACCCAACTAAAAAGTCCGGGTAAAGAATACGAACCCAACTAAAACTCCGGCTAAAATTACGAACCCAACTAAAACTCCGGGTAAAAATACGAACCCAACTAAAAGTCCGGGTAAAAATACGAACCCAACTAAAACTCCGGTTAAAAATACTAACCCAACTAAAAAGTCCGGGTAAAAAATACGAACCCAACTAAAACTCCGGGTAAAAAATACGAACCCAACTAAAAGTCCGGGTAAAAAATACGAACCCAACTAAAAAGTCCGGGTAAAATTACGAACCCAACTAAAACTCCGGGTAAAATTACGAACCCAACTAAAACTCCGGGTAAAATTACGAACCCAAGTAAAACTCCGGGTAAAATTACGAACCCAAGTAAAACTCCGGGTAAAATTACGAACCCAACTAAAACTCCGGGTAAAATTACGAACCCAACTAAAAGTCCGGGTAAAAAATACGAACCCAACTAAAAAGTTCGGGTAAAATTACGACCCCAAGTAAAACTCCGGGTAAAATTACGAACCCAACTAAAACTCCGGGTAAAATTACGAACCTAACTAAAAAGTCCGGGTAACATTTAGAACCCAACTAAAACTCCGGGTAAAAAAATACGAACCCAACTAAAACTCCGGGCAAAAATACTAACTCAACTAAAAAGTCCGGGTAAAATTACGAACCCAACTAAAACTCCGGGTAAAATTACGAACCCAACTAAAAAGTCCGGGTAAAATTACGAACCCAACTAAAACTCCGGGTAAATAATACGAACCAAACAAAAAAGTCCGGGTAACATTTAGAACCCAACTAAAACTCCGGGTAAAAAAATACGAACCCAACTAAAACTCCGGGCAAAAATACTAACTCAACTAAAAAGTCCGGGTAAAAAAATACGAACCCAACTAAAACTCCGGGCAAAAATACTAACCCAAGTAAAAAATCCGGGTAAAAAATACGAACCCAACTAAAACTCCGGATAAAATTACGAACCCAACTAAAACTCCGGGTAAAAATTCGAACCCAACTAAAACTCCGGGTAAAAATACGAACCCAACTAAAACTCCGGGTAAAAATACGAACCCAACTAAAACTCCGGCTAAAAAATACGAACCCAACTAAAACTTCGGGTAAAATTACGAACCCAACTAAAAAGTCCGGGTAAAGAATACGAACCCAACTAAAACTCCGGCTAAAATTACGAACCCAACTAAAACTCCGGGTAAAAATACGAACCCAACTAAAACTCCGGGTAAAAATACGAACCCAACTAAAACTCCGGGTAAAAATACTAACCCAACTAAAAAGTCCGGGTAAAAAATACGAACCCAACTAAAACTCCGGGTAAAAAATGCGAACCCAACTAAAAGTCCGGGTAAAAAATACGAACCCAACTAAAAAGTCCGGGTAAAATTACGAACCCAACTAAAACTCCGGGTAAAATTACGAACCCAACTAAAACTCCGGGTAAAATTACTAACCCAACTAAAAGTCCGGGTAAAAAATACGAACCCAACTAAAAAGTCCGGGTAAAATTACGAACCCAACTAAACCTCCGGGTAAAATTACGAACCCAACTAAAACTCCGGGTAAAATTACGAACCCAACTAAAACTCCGGGTAAAATTACGAACCCAACTAAAAAGTCCGGGTAAAGAATACGAACCCAACTAAAACTCCGGCTAAAATTACGAACCCAACTAAAACTCCGGGTAAAAATACGAACCCAACTAAAACTCCGGGTAAAAATACGAACCCAACTAAAACTCCGGGTAAAAATACTAACCCAACTAAAAAGTCCGGGTAAAAAATACGAACCCAACTAAAACTCCGGGTAAAATTACGAACCCAACTAAAGCTCCGGGTAAAAAATACGAACCCAACTAAAAAGTCCGGATAAAAAATACGAACCTAACTTAAGACTCCGGGTAAAATTACGAACCCAACTAAAAAGTCCGGGTAAAATTACGAACCCAACTAAAAAGTCCGGGTAAAATTACGAACCCAACTAAAACTCCGGGTAAAATTACGAACTCAACTAAAACTCCGGGTAAAATTACGAACCCAACTAAAACTCCGGGTAAAATTACGAACCCAACTAAAAGTCCGGGTAAAAAATTAGAACCCAACTAAAAAGTCCGGGTAAAATTACGAACCCAACTAAAACTCCGGGTAAAATTACGAACCCAACTAAAACTCCGGGTAAAATTACGAACCCAACTAAAACTCCGGGTAAAATTACGAACCCAACTAAAACTCCGGGTAAAATTACGAACCCAACTAAAAAGTCCGGGTAAAATTACGAACCCAAATAAAAAGTCCGGGTAAAATTACGAATCCAACTAAAACTCCGGGTAAAATTACGAACTCAACTAAAACTCCGGGTAAAATTACGAACCCAACTAAAACTCCGGGTAAAATTACGAACCCAACTAAAAGTCCGGGTAAAAAATACGAACCCAACTAAAAAGTCCGGGTAAAATTACGAACCCAACTAAAACTCCGGGTAAAATTACGAACCCAACTAAAACTCCGGGTAAAATTACGAACCCAACTAAAACTCCGGGTAAAATTACGAACCCAACTAAAACTCCGGGTAAAATTACGAACCCAACTAAAAAGTCCGGGTAAAATTACGAACCAAACAAAAAAGTTCGGGTAACATTTAGAACCCAACTAAAACTCCGGGTAAAAAAATACGAACCCAACTAAAACTCCGGGCAAAAATACTAACTCAACTAAAAAGTCCGGGTAAAAAATACGAACCCAACTAAAACTCCGGATAAAATTACGAACCCAACTAAAAGTCCCGGTAAAAAATACGAACCCAACTAAAAAGTCCGGGTAAAATTACGAACCCAACTAAAACTCCGGGTAAAATTACCAACTCAACTAAAACTCCGGGTAAAATTACGAACCCAACTAAAACTCCGGGTAAAATTACGAACCCAACTAAAAGTCCGGGTAAAAAATACGAACCCAACTAAAAAGTCCGGGTAAAATTACGAACCCAACTAAAACTCCGGGTAAAATTACGAACCCAACTAAAACTCCGGGTAAAATTACGAACCCAACTAAAACTCCGGGTAAAATTACGAACCCAACTAAAACTCCGGGTAAAATTACGAACCCAACTAAAAAGTCCGGGTAAAATTACGAACCCAACTAAAACTCCGGGTAAAAAATACGAACCAAAAAAAAAGTCCGGGTAACATTTAGAACCCAACTAAAACTCCGGGTAAAAAAATACGAACCCAACTAAAACTCCGGGCAAAAATACTAACTCAACTAAAAAGTCCGGGTAAAATTACGAACCCAACTAAAACTCCGGGTAAAATTACGAACCCAACTAAAAAGTCCGGGTAAAATTACGAACCCAACTAAAACTCCGGGTAAAAAATACGAACCAAACAAAAAAGTCCGGGTAACATTTAGAACCCAACTAAAACTCCGTGTAAAAATACGAACCCAACTAAAACTCCGGGTAAAAAATACGAACCCAACTAAAGCTTCGGGTAAAAAATACGAACCCAACTAAAAAGTCCGGTAAAAAATATGAACCCAACTAAAACTCCGGGTAAAATTACCAACACAACTAAAACTCCGGGTAAAAATACGAACCCAACTAAAACTCCGGGTAAAAATACGAACCCAACTAAAACTCCGGGTAAAAAATACGAACCCAACTAAAACTTCGGGTAAAATTACGAACCCAACTAAAAAGTCCGGGTAAAGAATACGAACCCAACTAAAACTCCGGCTAAAATTACGAACCCAACTAAAACTCCGTGTAAAAATACGAACCCAACTAAAAGTCCGGGTAAAAATACGAACCCAACTAAAACTCCGGTTAAAAATACTAACCCAACTAAAAAGTCCGGGTAAAAAATACGAACCCAACTAAAACTCCGGGTAAAAAATACGAACCCAACTAAAAGTCCGGGTAAAAAATACGAACCCAACTAAAAAGTCCGGGTAAAATTACGAACCCAACTAAAACTCCGGGTAAAATTACGAACCCAACTAAAACTCCGGGTAAAATTACGAACCCAAGTAAAACTCCGGGTAAAATTACGAACCCAAGTAAAACTCCGGGTAAAATTACGAACCCAACTAAAACTCCGGGTAAAATTACGAACCCAACTAAAAGTCCGGGTAAAAAATACGAACCCAACTAAAAAGTTCGGGTAAAATTACGACCCCAAGTAAAACTCCGGGTAAAATTACGAACCCAACTAAAACTCCGGGTAAAATTACGAACCTAACTAAAAAGTCCGGGTAAAATTATGAACCCAACTAAAACTCCGGGTAAAATTACCAACTCAACTAAAACTCCGGGTAAAATTACGAACCCAACTAAAACTCCGGGTAAAATTACGAACCCAACTAAAAGTCCGGGTAAAAAATACGAACCCAACTAAAAAGTCCGGGTAAAATTACGAACCCAACTAAACCTCCGGGTAAAATTACGAACCCAACTAAAACTCCGGGTAAAATTACGAACCCAACTAAAACTCCGGGTAAAATTACGAACCCAACTAAAAAGTCCGGGTAAAGAATACGAACCCAACTAAAACTCCGGCTAAAATTACGAACCCAACTAAAACTCCGGGTAAAAATACGAACCCAACTAAAACTCCGGGTAAAAATACGAACCCAACTAAAACTCCGGGTAAAAATACTAACCCAACTAAAAAGTCCGGGTAAAAAATACGAACCCAACTAAAACTCCGGGTAAAATTACGAACCCAACTAAAACTCCGGGTAAAAAATACGAACCCAACTAAAAAGTCCGGATAAAAAATACGAACCTAACTTAAGACTCCGGGTAAAATTACGAACCCAACTAAAAAGTCCGGGTAAAATTACGAACCCAACTAAAAAGTCCGGGTAAAATTACGAAGCCAACTAAAACTCCGGGTAAAATTACGAACTCAACTAAAACTCCGGGTAAAATTACGAACCCAACTAAAACTCCGGGGAAAATTACGAACTCAACTAAAAGTCCGGGTAAAAAATTAGAACCCAACTAAAAAGTCTTATAAAATTACGAACCCAACTAAAACTCCGGGTAAAATTACGAACCCAACTAAAACTCCGGGTAAAATTACGAACCCAACTAAAACTCCGGGTAAAATTACGAACCCAACTAAAACTCCGGGTAAAATTACGAACCCAACTAAAAAGTCCGGGTAAAATTACGAACCCAAATAAAAAGTCCGGGTAAAATTACGAACCCAACTAAAACTCCGGGTAAAATTACGAACTCAACTAAAACTCCGGGTAAAATTACGAACCCAACTAAAACTCCGGGTAAAATTACGAACCCAACTAAAAGTCCGGGTAAAAAATACGAACCCAACTAAAAAGTCCGGGTAAAATTACGAACCCAACTAAAACTCCGGGTAAAATTACGAACCCAACTAAAACTCCGGGTAAAATTACGAACCCAACTAAAACTCCGGGTAAAATTACGAACCCAACTAAAACTCCGGGTAAAATTACGAACCCAACCAAAAAGTCCGGGTAAAATTACGAACCAAGCAAAAAAGTCCGGGTAACATTTAGAACCCAACTAAAACTCCGGGTAAAAAAATACGAACCCAACTAAAACTCCGGGCAAAAATACTAACTCAACTAAAAAGTCCGGGTAAAAAATACGAACCCAACTAAAACTCCGGATAAAATTACGAACCCAACTAAAAGTCCCGGTAAAAAATACGAACCCAACTAAAAAGTCCGGGTAAAATTACGAACCCAACTAAAACCCCGGGTAAAATTACCAACTCAACTAAAACTCCGGGTAAAATTACGAACCCAACTAAAACTCCGGGTAAAATTACGAACCCAACTAAAAGTCCGGGTAAAAAATACGAACCCAACTAAAAAGTCCGGGTAAAATTACGAACCCAACTAAAACTCCGGGTAAAATTACGAACCCAACTAAAACTCCGGGTAAAATTACGAACCCAACTAAAACTCCGGGTAAAATTACGAACCCAACTAAAACTCCGGGTAAAATTACGAACCCAACTAAAAAGTCCGGGTAAAATTACGAACCCAACTAAAACTCCGGGTAAAAAATACGAACCAAACAAAAAAGTCCGGGTAACATTTAGAACCCAACTAAAACTCCGGGTAAAAAAATACGAACCCAACTAACACTCCGGGCAAAAATACTAACTCAACTAAAAAGTCCGGGTAAAATTACGAACCCAACTAAAACTCCGGGTAAAATTACGAACCCAACTAAAAAGTCCGGGTAAAATTACGAACCCAACTAAAACTCCGGGTAAAAAATACGAACCAAACAAAAAAGTCCGGGTAACATTTAGAACCCAACTAAAACTCCGGGTAAAAAAATACGAACCCAACTAAAACTCCGGGCAAAAATACTAACTCAACTAAAAAGTCCGGGTAAAAAAATACGAACCCAACTAAAACTCCGGGCAAAAATACTAACTCAACTAAAAAGTCCGGGTAAAATTACGAACCCAACTAAAACTCCGGGTAAAATTACGAACCCAACTAAAAAGTCCGGGTAAAATTACGAACCCAACTAAAACACCGGGTAAAAAATACGAACCAAACAAAAAAGTCCGGGTAACATTTAGAACCCAACTAAAACTCCGGGTAAAAAAATACGAACCCAACTAAAACTCCGGGCAAAAATACTAACTCAACTAAAAAGTCCGGGTAAAAAAATACGAACCCAACTAAAACTCCGGGCAAAAATACGAACCCAACTAAAACTCCGGATAAAATTACGAACCCAACTAAAACTCCGGGTAAAAATACGAACCCAACTAAAACTCCGGATAAAATTACGAACCCAACTAAAACTCCGGGTAAAAATACGAACCCAACTAAAACTCCGGGTAAAAATACGAACCCAACCAAAACTCCGGGTAAAAAATACGAACCCAACTAAAACTTCGGGTAAAAAATACGAACCCAACTAAAAAGTCCGGTAAAAAATATGAACCCAACTAAAACTCCGGGTAAAATTACCAACACAACTAAAACTCCGGGCAAAAATACGAACTCAACTAAAACTCCGGATAAAATTACGAACCCAACTAAAACTCCGGGTAAAAATACGAACCCAACTAAAACTCCGGATAAAATTACGAACCCAACTAAAACTCCTTGTAAAAAATACGAATCCAACTAAAACTCCGGGTAAAAAATACGAACCCAACTAAAACTCCGGGTAAAATGACGAACCCAACTAAAAGTCCGGGTAAAAAATACGAACCCAACTAAAAAGTCCGGGTAAAATTACGAACCCAACTAAAACTCCGTGTAAAATTACGAACCCAACTAAAACTCCGGGTAAAAAATACGAACCCAACTAAAAAGTCCGGATAAAAAATACGAACCTAACTTAAGACTCCGGGTAAAATTACGAACCCAACTAAAAAGTCCGGGTAAAATTACGAACCCAACTAAAAAGTCCGGGTAAAATTACGAACCCAACTAAAACTCCGGGTAAAATTACGAACTCAACTAAAACTCCGGGTAAAATTACCAACTCAACTAAAACTCCAGGTAAAATTACGAACCCAACTAAAACCCCGGGTAAAATTACGAACCCAACTAAAAGTCCGGGTAAAAAATACGAACCCAACTAAAAAGTCCGGGTAAAATTACGAACCCAACTAAAACTCCGGGTAAAATTACGAACCCAACTAAAACTCCGGGTAAAATTACGAACCCAACTAAAACTCCGGGTAAAATTACGAACCCAACTAAAACTCCGGGTAAAATTACGAACCCAACTAAAAAGTCCGGGTAAAATTACGAACCCAACTAAAACTCCGGGTAAAAAATACGAACCAAACAAAAAAGTCCGGGTAACATTTAGAACCCAACTAAAACTCCGGGTAAAAAAATACGAACCCAACTAAAACTCCGGGCAAAAATACTAACTCAACTAAAAAGTCCGGGTAAAATTACGAACCCAACTAAAACTCCGGGTAAAATTACGAACCCAACTAAAAAGTCCGGGTAAAATTACGAACCCAACTAAAACTCCGGGCAAAAAATACGAACCAAACAAAAAAGTCCGGGTAACATTTAGAACCCAACTAAAACTCCGGGTAAAAAAATACGAACCCAACTAAAACTTCGGGTAAAAAATACGAACCCAACTAAAAAGTCCGGTAAAAAATATGAACCCAACTAAAACTCCGGGTAAAATTACCAACACAACTAAAACTCCGGGCAAAAATACGAACCCAACTAAAACTCCGGATAAAATTACGAACCCAACTAAAACTCCGGGTAAAAATACGAACCCAACTAAAACTCCGGATAAAATTACGAACCCAACTAAAACTCCTTGTAAAAAATACGAATCCAACTAAAACTCCGGGTAAAAAATACGAACCCAACTAAAACTCCGGGTAAAATGACGAACCCAACTAAAAGTCCGGGTAAAAAATACGAACCCAACTAAAAAGTCCGGGTAAAATTACGAACCCAACTAAAACTCCGGGTAAAATTACGAACCCAACTAAAAAGTCCGGGTAAAATTACGAACCCAAATAAAAAGTCCGGGTAAAATTACGAACCCAACTAAAACTCCGGGTAAAATTACGAACCCAACTAAAACTCCGGGTAAAATTACGAACCCAACTAAAACTCCGGGTAAAATTACGAACCCAACTAAAACTCCGGGTAAAATTACGAACCCAACTAAAAAGTCCGGGTAAAATTACGAACCCAAATAAAAAGTCCGGGTAAAATTACGAATCCAACTAAAACTCCGGGTAAAATTACGAACTCAACTAAAACTCCGGGTAAAATTACGAACCCAACTAAAACTCCGGGTAAAATTACGAACTCAACTAAAACTCCGGGTAAAATTACGAACCCAACTAAAACTCCGGGTAAAAAAATACGAACCCAACTAACACTCCGGGCAAAAATACTAACTCAACTAAAAAGTCCGGGTAAAATTACGAACCCAACTAAAACTCCGGGTAAAATTACGAACCCAACTAAAAAGTCCGGGTAAAATTACGAACCCAACTAAAACTCCGGGTAAAAAATACGAACCAAACAAAAAAGTCCGGGTAACATTTAGAACCCAACTAAAACTCCGGGTAAAAAAATACGAACCCAACTAAAACTCCGGGCAAAAATACTAACTCAACTAAAAAGTCCGGGTAAAAAAATACGAACCCAACTAAAACTCCGGGCAAAAATACTAACTCAACTAAAAAGTCCGGGTAAAATTACGAACCCAACTAAAACTCCGGGTAAAATTACGAACCCAACTAAAAAGTCCGGGTAAAATTACGAACCCAACTAAAACACCGGGTAAAAAATACGAACCAAACAAAAAAGTCCGGGTAACATTTAGAACCCAACTAAAACTCCGGGTAAAAAAATACGAACCCAACTAAAACTCCGGGCAAAAATACTAACTCAACTAAAAAGTCCGGGTAAAAAAATACGAACCCAACTAAAACTCCGGGCAAAAATACGAACCCAACTAAAACTCCGGATAAAATTACGAACCCAACTAAAACTCCGGGTAAAAATACGAACCCAACTAAAACTCCGGATAAAATTACGAACCCAACTAAAACTCCGGGTAAAAATACGAACCCAACTAAAACTCCGGGTAAAAATACGAACCCAACCAAAACTCCGGGTAAAAAATACGAACCCAACTAAAACTTCGGGTAAAAAATACGAACCCAACTAAAAAGTCCGGTAAAAAATATGAACCCAACTAAAACTCCGGGTAAAATTACCAACACAACTAAAACTCCGGGCAAAAATACGAACTCAACTAAAACTCCGGATAAAATTACGAACCCAACTAAAACTCCGGGTAAAAATACGAACCCAACTAAAACTCCGGATAAAATTACGAACCCAACTAAAACTCCTTGTAAAAAATACGAATCCAACTAAAACTCCGGGTAAAAAATACGAACCCAACTAAAACTCCGGGTAAAATGACGAACCCAACTAAAAGTCCGGGTAAAAAATACGAACCCAACTAAAAAGTCCGGGTAAAATTACGAACCCAACTAAAACTCCGTGTAAAATTACGAACCCAACTAAAACTCCGGGTAAAAAATACGAACCCAACTAAAAAGTCCGGATAAAAAATACGAACCTAACTTAAGACTCCGGGTAAAATTACGAACCCAACTAAAAAGTCCGGGTAAAATTACGAACCCAACTAAAAAGTCCGGGTAAAATTACGAACCCAACTAAAACTCCGGGTAAAATTACGAACTCAACTAAAACTCCGGGTAAAATTACCAACTCAACTAAAACTCCAGGTAAAATTACGAACCCAACTAAAACCCCGGGTAAAATTACGAACCCAACTAAAAGTCCGGGTAAAAAATACGAACCCAACTAAAAAGTCCGGGTAAAATTACGAACCCAACTAAAACTCCGGGTAAAATTACGAACCCAACTAAAACTCCGGGTAAAATTACGAACCCAACTAAAACTCCGGGTAAAATTACGAACCCAACTAAAACTCCGGGTAAAATTACGAACCCAACTAAAAAGTCCGGGTAAAATTACGAACCCAACTAAAACTCCGGGTAAAAAATACGAACCAAACAAAAAAGTCCGGGTAACATTTAGAACCCAACTAAAACTCCGGGTAAAAAAATACGAACCCAACTAAAACTCCGGGCAAAAATACTAACTCAACTAAAAAGTCCGGGTAAAATTACGAACCCAACTAAAACTCCGGGTAAAATTACGAACCCAACTAAAAAGTCCGGGTAAAATTACGAACCCAACTAAAACTCCGGGCAAAAAATACGAACCAAACAAAAAAGTCCGGGTAACATTTAGAACCCAACTAAAACTCCAGGTAAAAAAATACGAACCCAACTAAAACTCCGGGCAAAAATACTAACTCAACTAAAAAGTCCGGGTAAAAAAATACGAACCCAACTAAATCTCCGGGCAAAAATACTAACTCAACTAAAAAGTCCGGGTAAAAAATACGAACCCAACTAAAACTCCGGGCAAAAATACGAACCCAACTAAAACTCCGGATAAAATTACGAACCCAACTAAAACTCCGGGTAAAAATACGAACCCAACTAAAACTCCGGATAAAATTACGAACCCAACTAAAACTCCGGGTAAAAATACGAACCCAACTAAAACTCCGGGTAAAAATACGAACCCAACCAAAACACCGGGTAAAAAATACGAACCCAACTAAAACTTCGGGTAAAAAATACGAACCCAACTAAAAAGTCCGGTAAAAAATATGAACCCAACTAAAACTCCGGGTAAAATTACCAACACAACTAAAACTCCGGGCAAAAATACGAACCCAACTAAAACTCCGGATAAAATTACGAACCCAACTAAAACTCCGGGTAAAAATACGAACCCAACTAAAACTCCGGATAAAATTACGAACCCAACTAAAACTCCTTGTAAAAAATACGAATCCAACTAAAACTCCGGGTAAAAAATACGAACCCAACTAAAACTCCGGGCAAAAATACGAACCCAACTAAAACTCCGGATAAATTACGAACCCAACTAAAACTCCGGGTAAAAATACGAACCCAACTAAAACTCCGGATAAAATTACGAACCCAACTAAAACTCCGGGTAAAAATACGAACCCAACTAAAACTCCGGGTAAAAATACGAACCCAACCAAAACTCCGGGTAAAAAATACGAACCCAACTAAAACTTCGGGTAAAAAATACGAACCCAACTAAAAAGTCCGGTAAAAAATATGAACCCAACTAAAACTCCGGGTAAAATTACCAACACAACTAAAACTCCGGGCAAAAATACGAACTCAACTAAAACTCCGGATAAAATTACGAACCCAACTAAAACTCCGGGTAAAAATACGAACCCAACTAAAACTCCGGATAAAATTACGAACCCAACTAAAACTCCTTGTAAAAAATACGAATCCAACTAAAACTCCGGGTAAAAAATACGAACCCAACTAAAACTCCGGGTAAAATGACGAACCCAACTAAAAGTCCGGGTAAAAAATACGAACCCAACTAAAAAGTCCGGGTAAAATTACGAACCCAACTAAAACTCCGTGTAAAATTACGAACCCAACTAAAACTCCGGGTAAAAAATACGAACCCAACTAAAAAGTCCGGATAAAAAATACGAACATAACTTAAGACTCCGGGTAAAATTACGAACCCAACTAAAAAGTCCGGGTAAAATTACGAACCCAACTAAAAAGTCCGGGTAAAATTACGAACCCAACTAAAACGCCGGGTAAAATTACGAACTCAACTAAAACTCCGGGTAAAATTACCAACTCAACTAAAACTCCAGGTAAAATTACGAACCCAACTAAAACCCCGGGTAAAATTACGAACCCAACTAAAAGTCCGGGTAAAAAATACGAACCCAACTAAAAAGTCCGGGTAAAATTACGAACCCAACTAAAACTCCGGGTAAAATTACGAACCCAACTAAAACTCCGGGTAAAATTACGAACCCAACTAAAACTCCGGGTAAAATTACGAACCCAACTAAAACTCCGGGTAAAATTACGAACCCAACTAAAAAGTCCGGGTAAAATTACGAACCCAACTAAAACTCCGGGTAAAAAATACGAACCAAACAAAAAAGTCCGGGTAACATTTAGAACCCAACTAAAACTCCGGGTAAAAAAATACGAACCCAACTAAAACTCCGGGCAAAAATACTAACTCAACTAAAAAGTCCGGGTAAAATTACGAACCCAACTAAAACTCCGGGTAAAATTACGAACCCAACTAAAAAGTCCGGGTAAAATTACGAACCCAACTAAAACTCCGGGCAAAAAATACGAACCAAACAAAAAAGTCCGGGTAACATTTAGAACCCAACTAAAACTCCGGGTAAAAAAATACGAACCCAACTAAAACTCCGGGCAAAAATACTAACTCAACTAAAAAGTCCGGGTAAAAAAATACGAACCCAACTAAATCTCCGGGCAAAAATACTAACTCAACTAAAAAGTCCGGGTAAAAAAATACGAACCCAACTAAAACTCCGGGCAAAAATACGAACCCAACTAAAACTCCGGATAAAATTACGAACCCAACTAAAACTCCGGGTAAAAATACGAACCCAACTAAAACTCCGGATAAAATTACGAACCCAACTAAAACTCCGGGTAAAAATACGAACCCAACTAAAACTCCGGGTAAAAATACGAACCCAACCAAAACACCGGGTAAAAAATACGAACCCAACTAAAACTTCGGGTAAAAAATACGAACCCAACTAAAAAGTCCGGTAAAAAATATGAACCCAACTAAAACTCCGGGTAAAATTACCAACACAACTAAAACTCCGGGCAAAAATACGAACCCAACTAAAACTCCGGATAAAATTACGAACCCAACTAAAACTCCGGGTAAAAATACGAACCCAACTAAAACTCCGGATAAAATTACGAACCCAACTAAAACTCCTTGTAAAAAATACGAATCCAACTAAAACTCCGGGTAAAAAATACGAACCCAACTAAAACTCCGGGTAAAATGACGAACCCAACTAAAAGTCCGGGTAAAAAATACGAACCCAACTAAAAAGTCCGGGTAAAATTACGAACCCAACTAAAACTCCGGGTAAAATTACGAACCCAACTAAAAAGTCCGGGTAAAATTACGAACCCAAATAAAAAGTCCGGGTAAAATTACGAACCCAACTAAAACTCCGGGTAAAATTACGAACCCAACTAAAACTCCGGGTAAAATTACGAACCCAACTAAAACTCCGGGTAAAATTACGAACCCAACTAAAACTCCGGGTAAAATTACGAACCCAACTAAAAAGTCCGGGTAAAATTACGAACCCAAATAAAAAGTCCGGGTAAAATTACGAATCCAACTAAAACTCCGGGTAAAATTACGAACTCAACTAAAACTCCGGGTAAAATTACGAACCCAACTAAAACTCCGGGTAAAATTACGAACCCAACTAAAAGTCCGGGTAAAAAATACGAACCCAACTAAAAAGTCCGGGTAAAATTACGAACCCAACTAAAACTCCGGGTAAAATTACGAACCCAACTAAAACTCCGGGTAAAATTACGAACCCAACTAAAACTCCGGGTAAAATTACGAACCCAACTAAAACTCCGGGTAAAATTACGAACCCAACTAAAAAGTCCGGGTAAAATTACGAACCAAACAAAAAAGTTCGGGTAACATTTAGAACCCAACTAAAACTCCGGGTAAAAAAATACGAACCCAACTAAAACTCCGGGCAAAAATACTAACTAAACTAAAAAGTCCGGGTAAAAAATACGAACCCAACTAAAACTCCGGATAAAATTACGAACCCAACTAAAAGTCCCGGTAAAAAATACGAACCCAACTAAAAAGTCCGGGTAAAATTACGAACCCAACTAAAACTCCGGGTAAAATTACCAACTCAACTAAAACTCCGGGTAAAATTACGAACCCAACTAAAACTCCGGGTAAAATTACGAACCCAACTAAAAGTCCGGGTAAAAAATACGAACCCAACTAAAAAGTCCGGGTAAAATTACGAACCCAACTAAAACTCCGGGTAAAATTACGAACCCAACTAAAACTCCGGGTAAAATTACGAACCCAACTAAAACTCCGGGTAAAATTACGAACCCAACTAAAACTCCGGGTAAAATTACGAACCCAACTAAAAAGTCCGGGTAAAATTACGAACCCAACTAAAACTCCGGGTAAAAAATACGAACCAAACAAAAAAGTCCGGGTAACATTTAGAACCCAACTAAAACTCCGGGTAAAAAAATACGAACCCAACTAAAACTCCGGGCAAAAATACTAACTCAACTAAAAAGTCCGGGTAAAATTACGAACCCAACTAAAACTCCGGGTAAAATTACGAACCCAACTAAAAAGTCCGGGTAAAATTACGAACCCAACTAAAACTCCGGGTAAATAATACGAACCAAACAAAAAAGTCCGGGTAACATTTAGAACCCAACTAAAACTCCGGGTAAAAAAATACGAACCCAACTAAAACTCCGGGCAAAAATACTAACTCAACTAAAAAGTCCGGGTAAAAAAATACGAACCCAACTAAAAGTCCGGGCAAAAATACTAACCCAACTAAAAAATCCGGGTAAAAAATACGAACCCAACTAAAACTCCGGATAAAATTACGAACCCAACTAAAACTCCGGGTAAAAATACGAACCCAACTAAAACTCCGGGTAAAAATACGAACCCAACTAAAACTCCGGGTAAAAATACAAACCCAACTAAAACTCCGGCTAAAAAATACGAACCCAACTAAAACTTCGGGTAAAATTACGAACCCAACTAAAAAGTCCGGGTAAAGAATACGAACCCAACTAAAACTCCGGCTAAAATTACGAACCCAACTAAAACTCCGATTAAAAATACGAACCCAACTAAAACTCCGGGTAAAAATACGAACCCAACTAAAACTCCGGGTAAAAATACTAACCCAACTAAAAAGTCCGGGTAAAAAATACGAACCCAACTAAAACTCCGGGTAAAAAATGCGAACCCAACTAAAAGTCCGGGTAAAAAATACGAACCCAACTAAAAAGTCCGGGTAAAATTACGAACCCAACTAAAACTCCGGGTAAAATTACGAACCCAACTAAAACTCCGGGTAAAATTACTAACCCAACTAAAAGTCCGGGTAAAAAATACGAACCCAACTAAAAAGTCCGGGTAAAATTACGAACCCAACTAAACCTCCGGGTAAAATTACGAACCCAACTAAAACTCCGGGTAAAATTACGAACCCAACTAAAACTCCGGGTAAAATTACGAACCCAACTAAAAAGTCCGGGTAAAGAATACGAACCCAACTAAAACTCCGGCTAAAATTACGAACCCAACTAAAACTCCGGGTAAAAATACGAACCCAACTAAAACTCCGGGTAAAAATACGAACCCAACTAAAACTCCGGGTAAAAATACTAACCCAACTAAAAAGTCCGGGTAAAAAATACGAACCCAACTAAAACTCCGGGTAAAATTACGAACCCAACTAAAGCTCCGGGTAAAAAATACGAACCCAACTAAAAAGTCCGGATAAAAAATACGAACCTAACTTAAGACTCCGGGTAAAATTACGAACCCAACTAAAAAGTCCGGGTAAAATTACGAACCCAACTAAAAAGTCCGGGTAAAATTACGAACCCAACTAAAACTCCGGGTAAAATTACGAACTCAACTAAAACTCCGGGTAAAATTACGAACCCAACTAAAACTCCGGGTAAAATTACGAACCCAACTAAAAGTCCGGGGAAAAAATTAGTACCCAACTAAAAAGTCCGGGGAAAAAATTAGAACCCAACTAAAAAGTCCGGGTAAAATTACGAACCCAACTAAAACTCCGGGTAAAATTACGAACCCAACTAAAACTCCGGGTAAAATTACGAACCCAACTAAAACTCCGGGTAAAATTACGAACCCAACTAAAAAGTCCGGGTAAAATTACGAACCCAAATAAAAAGTCCGGGTAAAATTACGAATCCAACTAAAACTCCGGGTAAAATTACGAACTCAACTAAAACTCCGGGTAAAATTACGAACCCAACTAAAACTCCGGGTAAAATTACGAACCCAACTAAAAGTCCGGGTAAAAAATACGAACCCAACTAAAAAGTCCGGGTAAAATTACGAACCCAACTAAAACTCCGGGTAAAATTACGAACCCAACTAAAACTCCGGGTAAAATTACGAACCCAACTAAAACTCCGGGTAAAATTACGAACCCAACTAAAACTCCGGGTAAAATTACGAACCCAACTAAAAAGTCCGGGTAAAATTACGAACCAAACAAAAAAGTTCGGGTAACATTTAGAACCCAACTAAAACTCCGGGTAAAAAAATACGAACCCAACTAAAACTCCGGGCAAAAATACTAACTCAACTAAAAAGTCCGGGTAAAAAATACGAACCCAACTAAAACTCCGGATAAAATTACGAACCCAACTAAAAGTCCCGGTAAAAAATACGAACCCAACTAAAAAGTCCGGGTAAAATTACGAACCCAACTAAAACTCCGGGTAAAATTACCAACTCAACTAAAACTCCGGGTAAAATTACGAACCCAACTAAAACTCCGGGTAAAATTACGAACCCAACTAAAAGTCCGGGTAAAAAATACGAACCCAACTAAAAAGTCCGGGTAAAATTACGAACCCAACTAAAACTCCGGGTAAAATTACGAACCCAACTAAAACTCCGGGTAAAATTACGAACCCAACTAAAACTCCGGGTAAAATTACGAACCCAACTAAAACTCCGGGTAAAATTACGAACCCAACTAAAAAGTCCGGGTAAAATTACGAACCCAACTAAAACTCCGGGTAAAAAATACGAACCAAAAAAAAAGTCCGGGTAACATTTAGAACCCAACTAAAACTCCGGGTAAAAAAATACGAACCCAACTAAAACTCCGGGCAAAAATACTAACTCAACTAAAAAGTCCGGGTAAAATTACGAACCCAACTAAAACTCCGGGTAAAATTACGAACCCAACTAAAAAGTCCGGGTAAAATTACGAACCCAACTAAAACTCCGGGTAAAAAATACGAACCAAACAAAAAAGTCCGGGTAACATTTAGAACCCAACTAAAACTCCGTGTAAAAATACGAACCCAACTAAAACTCCGGGTAAAAAATACGAACCCAACTAAAGCTTCGGGTAAAAAATACGAACCCAACTAAAAAGTCCGGTAAAAAATATGAACCCAACTAAAACTCCGGGTAAAATTACCAACACAACTAAAACTCCGGGTAAAAATACGAACCCAACTAAAACTCCGGGTAAAAATACGAACCCAACTAAAACTCCGGGTAAAAAATACGAACCCAACTAAAACTTCGGGTAAAATTACGAACCCAACTAAAAAGTCCGGGTAAAGAATACGAACCCAACTAAAACTCCGGCTAAAATTACGAACCCAACTAAAACTCCGGGTAAAAATACGAACCCAACTAAAAGTCCGGGTAAAAATACGAACCCAACTAAAACTCCGGTTAAAAATACTAACCCAACTAAAAAGTCCGGGTAAAAAATACGAACCCAACTAAAACTCCGGGTAAAAAATACGAACCCAACTAAAAGTCCGGGTAAAAAATACGAACCCAACTAAAAAGTCCGGGTAAAATTACGAACCCAACTAAAACTCCGGGTAAAATTACGAACCCAACTAAAACTCCGGGTAAAATTACGAACCCAAGTAAAACTCCGGGTAAAATTACGAACCCAAGTAAAACTCCGGGTAAAATTACGAACCCAACTAAAACTCCGGGTAAAATTACGAACCCAACTAAAAGTCCGGGTAAAAAATACGAACCCAACTAAAAAGTTCGGGTAAAATTACGACCCCAAGTAAAACTCCGGGTAAAATTACGAACCCAACTAAAACTCCGGGTAAAATTACGAACCTAACTAAAAAGTCCGAGTAAAATTATGAACCCAACTAAAACTCCGGGTAAAATTACCAACTCAACTAAAACTCCGGGTAAAATTACGAACCCAACTAAAACTCCGGGTAAAATTACGAACCCAACTAAAAGTCCGGGTAAAAAATACGAACCCAACTAAAAAGTCCGGGTAAAATTACGAACCCAACTAAACCTCCGGGTAAAATTACGAACCCAACTAAAACTCCGGGTAAAATTACGAACCCAACTAAAACTCCGGGTAAAATTACGAACCCAACTAAAAAGTCCGGGTAAAGAATACGAACCCAACTAAAACTCCGGCTAAAATTACGAACCCAACTAAAACTCCGGGTAAAAATACGAACCCAACTAAAACTCCGGGTAAAAATACGAACCCAACTAAAACTCCGGGTAAAAATACTAACCCAACTAAAAAGTCCGGGTAAAAAATACGAACCCAACTAAAACTCCGGGTAAAATTACGAACCCAACTAAAACTCCGGGTAAAAAATACGAACCCAACTAAAAAGTCCGGATAAAAAATACGAACCTAACTTAAGACTCCGGGTAAAATTACGAACCCAACTAAAAAGTCCGGGTAAAATTACGAACCCAACTAAAAACTCCGGGTAAAAATACTGTTACGTAGCTCTTAATGGGGGACGGCTCTTGGTCAGGATGGAGATGTAAATAAACGTCGCAGTGTTGTCTACATAGGTTGTGTATTGCTGACCACTCGGAATTCCAATCTTACAGCTGACTGGCAACCGTGAAACACGATCGTTGATGCGTATACTCTACTCAGGTGCTGCAAACTAGTGATTCATCCTCTACCCATCCCATGCCGTGGCTTTTATATGAGTTTGGCAAGACGTCATGACCTGCTTTAGGCCCCCAAAAATCCTGAGTTTGGATTTTTGGTTGAACACGGCTCTTTGATATAAGTAAATATCAATGTGCACGCTTTGTACTCGTGCCACAAGGAATTTCCTTTGTTCTATATCAAAAAGCCTGACGCCTGCATTTCTGAGTAAGCAACTGTCTGCCGGACTGACGGGTTAAATGACCTGCCCTAAATTATATAATGCAATGTACTATACTTTCGTCACAACCCTCCTGGCAAACAATTGCTCGACCCAGAGCAATGAAAAGAGAAAGACACAAAATTGAACAGCCACGGGACAGGATAGAAAAGAACGCACCACTTATAGGTTTATTTAACTACCATACAAATCAACAATACGAAACAATACAAGAAAATATCCTTAGAAAAAAATGCAATGTATCGTGCCGGTATCGTATGCCATTTGTCCCGTTCTCATTAATCCCCCGACTGGTTCTTGGGTCTTCCTGCCAACCTTCTTCTTCTAGGATTGCGATGGTCATCTACGTGAGGGATACCATTACGGTCGGCTTTGACCGTGTACGCAGATTCTTTTTCCAGAATCCTCTCCTGTTGCCTCTTAGAATTCTCTAAATTCTTCTCCTTCTTCTACATCTACTTGGACTAGTCGGGACCCCTTGTCCCGTGCGAGGCGGTTTAGTAGAATCCATAGGACCGTTCCTCTCTAATCGACTTGTTTGTTTCTTCTCAGACTGGTCGAGACATCTCTTGTCCCGTGCGGGGTGGTTCGGTAGAATCCGTAGCGCCAAATCCCCTCCAGTCTACATCGCCAGCTTCCTCTGGCGGTATCGGCAATCCCAAAACTCGCATATAACTCTATTATGCTGGTATGGTACCCCGGTTCGTCATGTCTCGACTGCTTCGAGCTCGCGACTGCTTCTTGTAGATGACCACCATCCGTTTAATTACCAGCCAGCTTCATCCATCGAAGAGAGAACGGGAAAATGCATATTCTTCCTTACAGCAGTGGCATCAACCTCAAACAAGTAAACTAAAAGAAATAAACACTAGGTACTAACTTATTTCTAAGACGAAGAGTTGAACGTTATTTGACTCCATGCGGTTGTTAAGCTGTCCTTGGAACAACATATTTCTCACTGGGGGAGTGAGAAACATTGCAAAACCTCTCTGCTGATTGACCCCCAACATAATTCGCCTTCTCTCCGAGCTTCAGATATGCTTCCTCTTCGTCGCGCAGGATGTTTTTAGATGTTTCCACCCTGACCAAACTGAGCCGTTCCCGATCTTCTTTGGGACCATTTTGCGCCTCCACCATGTTACGTAGCTCGTGATGGGAACGGGTCCAGGCCAGGGTGGATGTTAATAAAAGTTACACTGGGGTTTTACATACTGTATAATTGTCGACACAACAGGCTAAGAAAACAGCTGAGAAGGCAGGTCGCTGCCTTCTCGTACAGGTGTCGGGTGTCTCGCTCGCAAATATAGCTAATAACTCTCCTTTTCGATACGCCGCTTTACTGTATTTATATCAATTGTCCAAATACGTCATTGCCGTTAATTAGGTTACCAAACGTCGAGGTTGTTCACTTGCCTTTTATGCAAACTCGGCGTTTGGTATCCATACTAGACACCGCAATCATTGAGGAATTCGGGTTGTTAACTTTACATTTGTATGCAATTTTTAATCGACCACAAAAATAATTAATTACTCTTACGTAACAACCTCCTCGCCAATAATTGCTCGTCCCAGAGCAATGCCATAACTTGAACAAAATCTATAACCACAGAGCGGAGCAGCAAAAACACCAACAAAAAATATTTTATTGGACACACACTGAACATATACAATTTAAACAGCAAAAGAACATACAAGAATTCAAAAATTATTTCACATACAAAAAAAACAAGAATAGAAAACAACCGTACAAAACACATACAACACAGTTTAAAAAACAAGAAAAAATACACACACAAAAATCGGAAACTAATTGCCCACGTATGTATGCGTTTTGCCACGCTCTCGTTCACCGGACTGATTATTGAATCATCTCACCATCTTCCTCCTTCTAGAATTGCGATGGTCATCTACCTAAGGGACATCTTTGAAGACGACTTCGACCGTGTACACAGACTCTCCTATGCTTGTACAGCGGTGCGTCACGTGTCGGCAGCTTGGTGTAGATGACCACCCATCCGTATTGAAGATCCAATTTTCGCCATCGTCGGTGGTTTGTTCCATTTTTATACGTCCGCCCTGGTTCTCAAATCCTCCCACCTTCTGCCTTCTTCTAGGATTGCGATGATAATCTACCTAAGGGACATCTTTAAAGACGACTTCGACCGTGTACACAGACTTTCCTTTGCTTGTACAGCGGTGCGTCACGTGTCGGCAGCTTTATGTAGATGACCACCCATCCGCTTCGTTTGTGGGATCTAATTTTCATTCCTCCTCTCTTCGAGGACCAGGGGCGGATCACTGCTTCCATACGGGCAATCACATATTTTCTCACGTCAGCGTCATCTTGCTATGAACCATTTAAAGTACAACAACAAATGTACAAATACTAACATCTTTTTTTTCCAAAGCGGCGCCTGCGAA
>CAXIES010000203.1:0-60000 GCA_964023965.1 Melinopterus prodromus
ACACAGACACAGACACAGACACAGACACAGACACAGACACAGACACAGACACAGACACAGACACAGACACAGACACAGACACAGACACAGACACAGACACAGACACAGACACAGACACAGACACAGACACAGACACAGACACAGACACAGACACAGACACAGACACAGACACAGACACAGACACAGACACAGACACAGACACAGACACAGACACAGACACAGACACAGACACAGACACAGACACAGACACAGACACAGACACAGACACAGACACAGACACAGACACAGACACAGACACAGACACAGACACAGACACAGACACAGACACAGACACAGACACAGACACAGACACAGACACAGACACAGACACAGACACAGACACAGGCACAGGCACAGGCACAGGCACAGGCACAGGCACAGGCACAGGCACAGGCACAGACACAGACACAGACACAGACACAGACACAGACACAGACACAGACACAGACACAGACACAGACACAGACACAGACACAGACACAGACACAGACACAGACACAGACACAGACACAGACACAGACACAGACACAGACACAGACACAGACACAGACACAGACACAGACACAGACACAGACACAGACACAGACACAGACACAGACACAGACACAGACACAGACACAGACACAGACACAGACACAGACACAGACACAGACACAGACACAGACACAGACACAGACACAGACACAGACACAGACACAGACACACACACACACACACACACACACACACACACACACACACACACACACACACACACACACACACAGACATTTTTTTGTACCTTGGTCAAAAATGTTCAGGGGACCCATAAAGACCTATTTCCGCTAAAATCTCAAAAATTTTTTTCGGCACGATTACAATACTTTACATACTGCGTATGATAAAGTAAAAATAAAATAAAAATACATCAAATTTCAGTTCTTATGAACTCTTTAAAAAGATGAATTGAAATTTAATTCAACGAGTAAAGAAATATATAATCGTTTTAAGAAAAAGAAATGTTCATAATTACTACAATAAATAAATATCCATGTTTAAAATTAAAAAGTTAAAACATTCGTAATTATGTTGTATTATTATTCTTGATTAAGTGACAATATTGAATGATTTGAGTTTTTTTGCAATATTTCGGGAAATGTCATGGTAAATCACTATTATAAACTATGTACATACAATGAGTAAATAAAATTCCATAAAAGGTTGTCCAAAGTTTATTTGTCTTTTGTTCTTACAGCTACATGTTTCGGGATATTCAAGTCATGTCCATACATATACAGGGTCTCCCACGACGAGCTGCCATTAGAAGTATATGGAGAACCAAATGAAATGACAGATTAAAAATTTGTGGGATTATATTGTTGGACACGATCGTCTCAACTAAAATATTTTGAGTTTTCGGTTACTTCCGGTTACACCGGAAATGATGTCATCTTTTATATTTCAAATGGAACACCCTGTATTTTATCGCATTTTTGAAATCTTCATTAAATTTTAATTCAATTTTATGTTACATTCCCTATACCTAACATGTGTCATTTTTGAGATATTAATTGTTTTCATTAAAAAATGACAGCTGCACGGTTACTTTCAATTACTTATAAATTATCCCCTTTGATAGTTGGAAAAAAGTTGTCCGGCGAAATTGTTGTGAAGGTAACGTATTATCGACACATCGGTAGAACTCTTCTAAAAGTTATACAGGGTGTTCAAATTATAAGATCAAAGTTGAATTCGAGAATAGTACTAAAAGTCGATTTTTTCAAATGGCAACCCTAACATATTAATACATTTCTCAATTCTATGGAAAATTTTAGATCAACTTTGTGTACAATGTCCTATACCTAACATACCTACTGAAATCGATTTGTAAACATCACAGTAGAAATTGCAAACATTGTAAAAATCTAGATTGCTTTTGAAAGCAATTGAAAAATTTGGAAAAACACAACTTTATTAAACAAGTTTCTAGGTAATTTTTCATTATAATTAATTTAGTAATTATAAAATTATAAGCCTACAATAAAGCACACTATTAAGAATAAAACCAAGTCGTAAGGTAATAAAAAAAATGCTGTATTCAATTTCAGTAACTCTTTCAGTAACGCATTATTGTTGGTGGCGTCCCTGATTGAGTTAGCACATAACCCATTGAAAGCTGCTCGAACTCTATCTTTCTCTATCTGTTCTCCTTATCAATTATTGGGTTCTCATAAACTACGTCTTTAATAGCTCCCGAAATTAATAAATCCATTGGCGTCAAGTCGGGCGAGCGCGGCGGATATTTGTATGACCCATTAAGCGGATTCCACCGATCACCGAATATCGCTCGTTAAGCAAGCTTCTTACTGTTATCTGCGCTGGAGCACCGTCCATTTGAAACCACCCAATAATGGAGGACCCAATAACTGATAAGGAGAACATGAAAGATAGACTTCCAGCTGCTTTCAATGAGTTATGTGCTAACTCTATCAGGGACGCCACCAACAATAATACGGTAAAAGGAATAGTAGCATGTTTAGCGAAAAACGGCAACATTTTTGAACAGTTACTGAAATAGAATTAAGCGTTTTTTTATTTTCTTAGCGTTTTCTTTTATTTTTAATATTGTGTTTTATTGTAGGCTTATAATTTTATGAATACTAAACCAATTATAATGAAAAATGACCTAAAAAAACTTGTTTTACTAAAAAGTTTTGTTTATTCCGACTTGTTCAGTTGTTTTCAACGCAATCTAGATTTGGCAATATGTGCAATTTCCACTGTGATGTTTAAAAATCGATTTAAGTAGGTACATTTACATTTTAGGTATAGGACATTGTACACAAAGTTGATCTAAAATTTTCCATAGAATTGAGAAATGTATTCATATGTTAGGGTTGCCATTTGAAAAGATCGACATTTAATACTATTCTCGAATTCAACTTTGATCTTATAATTTGAACACCCTGTATAACTTTTAGAAGAGTTCTACCGATGTGTCGATAATACGTTACCTTCACAACAATTTCGCCGGACTACTTTTTTCCAACTGTGAAAGGGGATAGTTTATAAGTAATTGAAAGTAACTGTGCAGCTGTCATTTTTTAATGAAAACAATTAATATCTCAAAAATGACACATGTTAGGTATAGGGAATGTAACATAAAAGTGAATTAAAATTTAATGAAGATTTCAAAAATGCGATAAAATACAGGGTGTTCCATTTGAAATATAAAAGATGACATCAGTTCCGGTATAACCGGAAGTAACCGAAAACTCAAAATATTTTAGTTGAGACGATCGTGTCCAACAATATAAGTCCACAAATTTTTAATCTGTCATGTCATTGGTTCTCCATATACTTCTAATGGCAGCTCGTCGTGGGAGACCCTGTATAACTATTTTATTGGCATACTCGATGGTGACTCGTGACAAAAATTCTGGAGAATTCTGAATTACATTTGATACTTTCTGAATATCAATTGTTACTTTCTGAAAATAATTCGGAATAGATGAATGTCAACTGCTACTTTCTGATACTAAATCGGAATAGATGAATATCAATTGCTACTATCTGAAAATAACTCGGAATAGATGAATACCAGTTGCTACTTTCTGAATAACAGCAGGAAAAGGTGTATTATGAAAGCACCCGCACACCACTTAAAGAATCTCATATTTTCTATGAGTCCTTATTGGCGTTTCTAGCACATTGGGTTCAGCGGCTATAAATTTGTAAAAAAAATATTTCTATACAAAACGCATTTACTTAACACGGGATCTAGACTTATGAATTGTCTTTGTTTTACTTTTTGTACATTTATGTAGGTGTTTTATGCCTTAAAATGTTACTTCTCTAATTTAAAGGACAAGTTCCCCTTGCTGCTTTAGAGTAATTTCAGTTATATGTGTAGAGGTGTCGATATTGATAGTGTGGCGCCGGCCTAATAAAAAGGGGCTATGTGAGTCACGGACAACTGCCGTCCTCAATAAAGAGATGGCTATGACTCATTACCAAAACACTTGTAATACGATACAGTTGTGTATCATAATAACGTTACATAATACATCAATGTAGTTTATGATTATCCGTAATTACAGTGTATTAGTGCGTACCCGACTACATCAGATGTGGTGGCGTGGTTGTGGTGTGCAAGATGCCGAAAGATAACCGAAAAAGAAAATCACGAAAACCGTCATATTGTCGTCGTTTTCGGTATCCTCATCATCTTCAACATGGTCGTCTAGTTTTGGCAGAACAACACGTAGTGTAACCATATATCGTGTTACATTTAAATTTATAGTACTGTTTTCAAACAAAAGATGCATAAACCTAAAAACAATTGATTATAATAGGTACTACTATGTTGGAAAATATAGCCTCGTAATTTGTTTTTATGTTTTTTAATACATGAGAATAAGCTTTAAAACTGTAAGGGTCAGAATCTGATTGATTAAGTAAGTACGCAGCTACTTCGCTGAAGAGCAATATTACCAAAGAAGAGAAGTACTCTCTGAAGACCATCAAGGACACCAAGGATATCACAGTACTACCAGCGGACAAAGGGAATGCAATGGTGATATTGAACAAGGATGACTACAACCGGAAGATGAACGATCTATTGGACACAAATACTTACCGTAAAAGTGCGAAGGAGACAGATAAGATAGGAAGGCGAGTGAAGGAATTGGTTAAGTCATCATCGATTCTCGAACAGGAACAAAGAAGCCTTTTTGTTCAAGCCGCTAGGGATCTACGGTTTGCCAAAGATCCACAAGGATAACGTACCTTTGAGACCAATCGTCAGCGCAATAGGCTCCCCAACCTATTTGTTGGCAAAATACTTGTCGATAACCATCCAATCGTTTATAGGACAAACTACATCTTTTGTCAAGAACTCTGAACATTTTATTCAGATTCTGAACGAAGTTGTTAATGACCCGCAGGATATACTCGTAAGTTTCAACGTAACATCACTCTTTACGTGTGTTCCGGTTAAGAAGGCAATCGAAGGCCTTCCGATAACACTTGCGCCCGTAGGTCTACCAACCGATGTACCGGATCTTGTAGAGTATTGTCTCTCCACCACATACTTCAAGTCACCGGCAATCGCCAATTTGTTCATGGAATTGTTTGAAGAAAAAGCCATTAGACCAAGTCCTTACAAACCCAAGCATTGGGTCAGATATGTTGATGATACCTTTCTGGTTTGGCCACAGGTAGAGATAAACTTACTGAGTTCCTGAGCCACCTGAACAATGTTAGTCCTTCTATCAAATTCACGATAGAAATAGAAGATAATAATCAGCTGCCATTGATATATTGATTTCCGGGTGGAAACCGCGTTGAGGACTTTGAAGTAGTCGACGTTTCGCGCTCTGTTGCAAGAGGCATCTTCAGGACTAAGTTATCAAACCAAGCGCTAAGAAGATGGTGATCTTCTTAGCGCTTGGTTTGATAACTTAGTCCTGAAGATGCCTCTTGCAACAGAGCGCGAAACGTCGACTACTTCAAAGTCCTCAACGCGGTTTCCACCCGGAAATCAATATATCATTGACTCAGACCGCGGAAGTCTACAATTTAGATATACAGCTGCCATTCTTGGATGTGCTGGTATACAGAACGTTAACTGGCACGCTTGGACATACAGTCTACCGTAACAAGACTTACCGATCGGTACTTAAACGCCAAATCACACCACCATCCCCAACAGAAGAGAAGTGTTATTAAAACTCTGTTCAACAGAGCCGAGAAGGTGTGTGACTCCAGCACCTTGGACGAGGAATGGAAACACTGGGAGTGCGCCCTACGTCAGAATGGATACAAGTCTGACATACGGGGTGCCACACAAAGAAAACCGCAAGTCTCAGAGGAGCTGCAAGAGTCGAAGGGGTTCGCTTGCTTACCATACGTAAGTGGGGTATCAGAAAGAATCGGTAGATTACTGAAGAAATCGGGTATCACGGTAAGGTACACAGCACCAGCAAAGATAAAGGATCTTTTGCCTAACCCAAAGGATATCACACCACTCCTGAAGAGCGGATATACAAGATAACATGTGAGTGTGGAACATGCTATGTAGGACAGACAGGACGAAGTATCGAATGTCGAGTCAAGGAGCACAGTAGAGACACCCGGCTACGCAAGATTCAACAGTCCGCTGTTGCTTAACACTGCCACGAGTCGGGACACACACAATGAATTTCGATGACCTGAAGATGTTGGCAAGGGTTATTATCATCGAAGGCTTATTAGAGAAACCATCGAAATTTACAAACATCCTAACAACATCAATCGCGAGGATGGTACTGACATTAGTAGGGTCTGGAAATCGATCCTAACGCGGTCAGGTGGAAAAGCACATAGGAGCGGTAGCTTCAGATGTGCGCAGTGACGTGTAAATTTAGGTATATAAGGGAGATTTTCGTGGTAGGTCTTCAGTATTCAATTAGCTTTGAATAAGCGAGCAACATGGTTCCAAAAACGTCAGCATTTACAAATCTTAACACATGGCATAACCCAAGGCCGGTAAAGCCTATTCTACAGAGGTTGCGCCGACCGGCATTTGCGGGGCGTCACTTTTTCGTGAGTTTGTAGGCATCTGCGGGGGTCGTTTGGATACATGGGCAATATAGGCGTCAGCGCAACCTCAGTAAAATACGGCTCTACCAGCCTTGGGCATAACCCGCAAGCAGTTTATTTTGTAAAGGATTTATTACCTTATCCACCAGTATTTTTCAAATATATTCAGAAATATTGGCCATGCTATCAAAAATATGTTGACATCGTTTTCACGAGACTACCGCCATCTATTACAAAACCAGTAACACGCTCTTGTGACCTCTTTCATACAGGAAAAATTTGTCTAACTTTTATTGTTGCATGTGGAGTACTTCTCAAAATATACTGGGTATAAGAAATAACGTCGAATGTAAAATCCACCATAAGCACACCAAATTTTTACCACTTTGTATGCCTCACTATGAATTCCTTACCTGTTTCCAGTTAATACGGGCGTAAAGGCATATGTTTGGGCTGCTAGATGAGCGACTGTAAACCAGGCGATACCGGCAAGATTAGCACGTCTGATATAATCGCACATTGCTCTTTCTTCCAGTTGTGTCTCAGTAGTATACTTAAAAGTGTTGACCATCAATTTGATAAGTTTTGTAGTTTCTTCTTTACATGGATAGAACAGTAACATTCTTGAGGCAACCGTAATATACACACCTATTAACAGACCAGTTTAAATTGTTTAGGGAGGTGGACCATTCTCAGGGTGCGGTTACAGTGCAAGCGACTTTGCACGAATTGGAGACGGCGAGAAAATAAAAAAAAAGAATGCTTTTATTTTCAGTTTAATCGACAAGCGATTTCTCGCAAATTCGCGTGATTTTTCGCGTTCGTAGCAAATCAATGTGAGTAGGTGTGAATGGTTACAGTAGAAGCTAATGATTTTGCAGATCGCTACTTGCCGCTTCTAAATCAAAAGCGCTTGTTTTTTTGCGCTGTCTCCATTTCTGGAAGAAATATCGGCTATACTTAGCATGCGATCTGAAATAATACAGATTTGCGAACGCAGTCCTGGATTAAGGGAATACGCGCGAATATCAAGATACAATACAGTATGACTACTTTGCGCAAATTTAGATTTAGGTTACGTGAATTGTTTGTCAGATATGTTGTCTGATGAGTTATCAGATACACTGGATTACGCATGATATCCGGAATTCAGGCATTTTTGGATCAATCTTATGGCATGTATAATGCTTTTTACAAGCCATGTCCCGCAAAATCAATTTGTGGATCTTGCAATGCAACCCTACTTAAATACCAATATTTTGCACACTCGGCGTTAATGATAATTATAGCTCTATTCATAGTAACAAAATGGACCGTTTGGAAAGGGGAATATAATATCGGCCCGACAAATTACGTATTCTCAATGAAAAATTGTCCACGGCAAAATAAGTATTCCCCACGATAATGTTAGCACGACAGAATATGTATTCAGCACGACAAATTAGGGATTTTTAACGACAGTTTAATTAACTAGCACGACAGATTTTGTAATTTAATGTTTTTAAGCTGTTTGCGAAAAGTATTGGTTATATTGATTTGACTTTTGAGTTTCATTGATTTTATTTGGTTTAATAAAACTTAATTAACAGCTGTAATGTGGGGTATGCAAAAATTTAATAAAAACACAAATTAAATTTATAATATTGTATTTAAATAAAAAAAACAAATAAACAATAATATAAGTACAATAAATATACCGTGTTTTCATTTCAAAAGTATCCACCCTTAATAACTCTTGACCTGATGTGATTATTTCTTTGAGTGAAAACGCGTCGATTTAGATATTGAGGGGGAAGTTCAAAAATGGTACCTAGAGAATTTTAGGTTTCATCACTTCGCCCCTCAGCCACCCCACGTTGAAATTTCAAATATATCTTGTGATACATCATTTGAAAGGCCATAAAATTCTCTACTCAACGATGAAAAAAGTGAAATCGATCGATTGTTTCTTAAGATAGACTACACAGAAGATGGA
This sequence comes from Melinopterus prodromus, assembly GCA_964023965.1. NCBI lineage: Eukaryota > Metazoa > Arthropoda > Insecta > Coleoptera > Scarabaeidae > Melinopterus > Melinopterus prodromus. Next base: position 8,576 of record CAXIES010000203.1, read on the forward strand.
AGGTATGAAATAACTCAACCCTTAATAACTCTTGACCTGATGCGATTTTTGCTGAGTGGAAACACGTCGATCAAGAAATCGAGGGGGAAGTTCATAAATGGTACCTAGAGAATTTTAGGTTTCATCCCTTCTCCCCCAATCAGCCCACTTCGAAGTTTCAAACGGCACCCTATATCTTGTAATACATCATTTGAAAGGACATAAAATTCTCTACTCAACCATGATAAAAAAATTAAATCGATCGTTTGGTTCTTAAGATAGACTAGAATAACGGCCACCATTATTTGCGTTCGCGAAGACTTCGAAAACAGAATGTATTTTTGTCTAGCAAATAATGGTGGCCATTTCGAACATACCATGAAATAATTTCTTATTTTATTATTTATTTCTAATGACTGTAATTTAATTCAACAGTGTATCCAATCAGCAATGTTCCGCTAATAATAAATAATTGATTTCATACCTTCTATCTTCTGGGTAGTCTATCTGAAAAAACAATCGATTGATTTATTTTTTTATCATGGTTGAGTAGAAATTTGTATGTCCTTTCAAATAATATATCGCAAGGTAGGAAGTGATATTTGAAATTTCGAAGTGGGGTGGCTGGGTGGTGAAGGGATGAAACCTAAAATTCTCTAAGTACCATTTTTGAACTTCCCCCTCAATATCTAAATAGACGTGTTTCCACTCTAAGCAATAATCGCATCAGGTCAAGAGTTATTAAGGGTTGAGTTATTTCATACCTTCCATCTTCTATGTAGTCTATATTAAGAACCAATCGATCGCTTTATTTTTTTTATCATGGTTGCATAGATAATTTTCTGCCCTTTCAAATGATGTATCACAAGATAGGGGGTGCCATTTGAAATTTCAAAGCGGGTGGCTGGGGGGTAAAGGGATGAAACCTAAAATTCTCTAGAGACCATTTTTGAACTTCCCCCTTAATATCTAAATCGACGTGCTTTCACTCAAAGCAATAATCGCATCAGGGCAACCGGTATTAAGGGTGGATACTTTGAAATTAACACACGGTATACCTATTGTACATTCTATAAAAAATAAGCAAATATTTGAATTATTGTCTTGAATTGTTGTGTATTTGAATATTTTTATCTTTTGATTTAGTAGGACTTGTGTAATATTTTTTACCCACTTCATGAACGTTTTAGTTTAATTGTAACCATTGATATGCTTTGATCCAATCCCTTAATGGAGTTGTTTATTGTGAGTAAAATTGTTCATAGTTAGGTGACAATGCATCTCGATATCAAAGCATTCGCACATATTTGCAAGTATAAAATTTGTCAAAAATACAATGGTCGAAGCTAAGTGAGCTATCCTGGCCAACAATGAACAAAATCGAGCAACTGAAAACTATTTTTGTTGCGGTTTTCTCCATACACTGTTCGATTGTGTTTATTGATTGCACTTAGCTTAGATTATAGTATTTTTGACAAATTAAGTATCTACTTTGAAATATGTGAAGTACTTTCTCTGACTCAATACTTCATTGATTATTTTTGTTATATAAGTTAATAACTGTGGTATGTAAATTTATTGTAGTTATCAACCAAAAATATTTTCTTTTTAATATGAATAAATGAAACGTATACCTGATTTTGTGCCGCTTGGTGTATGGGTTAATGTACGGTATCGATCGATCTCAAATTTCACAGCAATTAAGTATTGATATAAATGAACAAATTGACATAGTCCTGCATAAAACAATAACAGAACAAAAAAAATAAGCACCACCCTAGTTGACATAATAAGAAGTGTTACAGAGTAAAGACCCAGTTATTATACGGTCGAACTGACAAATACTTTAGTTAAAATGATCATATCAATCAAACAAGCAATTCCCTACCATTCTTCGATTTCTAGTTGTATTTTATAGTCCATATTATCTCTAACTGAAATAATATATAAGTTATAATTATAAGTTAGCTACCTGAAGACTGATTGAACAACAATTATACACAGAATAATTTTCAATTATTCCCAACGCCCTTCTGCAAACTTGAAAACATATTACACATAACCACACTTTTAATGGTAGCACACTGTATCAGTATGAAAGAAGTTTTGTATTGCTGGCCTAGCAGCGTTGCTTGTCATATTACTCATCTATGATCATTTATGGACTTTGAGGTTAAATCACATATGTAGTTTGCTGATTTCATGGTTTAAATACAAATATTGTCGTTCATTTAAATTGTTTTTCGCTACATCATATATTATGTCGTTTGTTTACATTTACTGTCGTTAAAACACATATTTTGTCTTTAAAATGCATATTTTGTCGTTACGGTACCGAAATTTGTCGTGCGAACCCCTAATTTGTCGGGCCGAAAAATGCCACCCGTTTGGAAACCGTACATTACGATGGATCAGCTGTGTCAGTGTGGAAGGGTAGGCGAAATATAACGCCAAGATGAATTTATGAAGAATTCGAAATATTCAAGAGACATATAAGAGCACCAGACCTGCTACTGAACCAGGCCATTGAAATGAACCCGAATAGATTATTTCTTAAACTGTTTAAAGTACCCGCCAATGAAACTGCGCCGAATCACGACAACGGTTGAAATGTCGGTCATGTGACTGTAACGAGTTTTTAGGTTAAGACGTATTTTTCCTTCGACGTGTGGTGCAACGCACAATGCGATTGTAAACTTGTATAGTGTTCTAAATGTAAAGTGATTTGTTTATTATTGTGTTCATTGTAACCGCAAACTGAAAGACCCGCAATAGTGCCTATTCAACGAGAGATAACCTGTAAAACGCCACATGTTTCTTTGGCAGCAAAATATGACGCAAGGCCTGAGGACGAAACGAAGCTTCCGAAACATGTAGCCTATCAGAACAATAAATAACACCAGATACACACTCCTTGAGTTTTATTGAAATGTAGTTTTTTATCATAACCAACGGTTTCCAAACTGTACATGTTGTTACCACGAACAGACCTAATATTGGGTTATAATGGTATAATATAAGGGTATCCGCTACCGAGTTGAGCGAATAAAATTCTTTTTTTGCTAAACATTTTTCAGAGTTGAGTTCTTATTCCATAGTAAAGGAGAAGAATTTAAGAAAGCTATGATTCCCTAAATTTGGATAGTGTTTTCAGGATATTAAAAGAAGTTAAAAATCGAAACCTAAAAGACGACGTAAACATATGGTCAAATATGAACATACTTACAAAATACAGGGATTCCTCCTCAAACACTAAACTGATTAATTTTTCTTTTACTAATGTAAATGTCCCAAATTCAGACTGCCCTAAATTCCGACATATATCTGTTTAGTTGGGTTACATAAGAAATCTACAACATTGAATTTATTTTAGGACATCCGGTTTGTTGATTTGACATTACCTTTATCAACCCACAATCGGCGTTTTATTCTACCAATGTTCTAACGGTCAGAATATAACCTAAAAGTTTGACTGATCTTAATAATTGAATGTTATGCTAAAAGTACCTTGTTTCCTTATAATGTAACAGCAATTCGACTTCTTTTCACATCGCTACAGGATAACAGTAATTCAGAAAATTCTAATAATATATATTTAAGCTGACTAAAAATGCGATTTATGATAATACGGTGTACTTTTAACTGCTATTATTTACAAATTTAGGGGTGTCGGAATTAGGTACATGTAAATATATCACGTCCTTAAATCAGACATGTGTGTTACAATTGTGTACATGGTTCGAAGTAATACAAGAAAATAACATAGTTTACATCGTTTACTATATTTCAATTAATTGTACGCATTTTGTCCAAATTCCGTCACGTCCGAGTGTCGGAATCACAGACATCAATAATCCCTAATTATTACACTAGTAGCAGAGAGTAGCGATATTGGCATTAATAAACCACCTTTAGAGACAACAGTTGAACTCATGCCGTCTCCATTTAAAAAAATCATTAAGAATAATGAGAATAATGAGCCAGAAGGCCTGAAACACCCAAATAAAGTAAAAAGAAACTGTTCTTCTGTAACATTATTAATGCTTGTAAAGAATATTGGTTAATTAAAAAGAAGAAATCACAAAAGAAAATCATTCTTGAGAAATAAGAAAGGAAGCGAAAATAGAACAGATTAAAAACCTGCGCCAAGAAAAACACTAAAAATTCCAGATGTAACCAACATTAAAATACAGACGAGGGAGGGACGGCAGGCTGAAGAAGACTAAGGACTTATTTTATACTGTTTCATTAAAAATAGTAAAAACATAAATGTTTAACATTTCTTAATAATAAATTATTAACAATATTTAAAACGCTTAATATTTACTTGAATGTTTATATTTATCGGAATAATGTACTATGCACGCCAAAAAAAGTGGTAAAAGTGGTAGCTAATTTTTAATCATTTTGCAGTTGATGCTTATTTCGTACTTGAGATTAATGTCAGAATGACAGTGTATATAGGTTATAAAAGAACCATTTACAAAGCTAAAAATATATGCATGGGCGTATCCAGATTTGGAGGGCAAGGGGGGGGGCAGCTGCCCCCCCCCCCTTTTCATATTTTGGTATTATGTTTATTAAATACCACTCTTTCCCTTATGAACACTAGGGTGGTTATTTTTATTTAGAAAGAAACGATCCCCTCCAAATCGTTTACAAATCCAAAAAAGGGGCCACGTATTTTTCTTCGAACTTTTGATTTTTAAAGGTGCCTTTCGAGGCCTCAAATTTACATGGAAAGAAGACATTTTTTGGTATTTTTCGAACAATTGTTCGGGCTTTGGGAAAACTTAAGTTAAAGTTATAGGACTTATAGAAGAATTTGACCTATTATACATGTGGATTTGACGCCCCAATCCACTCCACAGTGCCCTGAAAGCTACCCAAATAAAAAAAAAAACTTTTTTCAGAAATTGTTCTAATCATTTAATTTTCTTTCTTTTTATAGAAATCATTACTATACGTTTTGTGGAATATTTATAAACATTTGTCTGTTAATCTATATTTGTTTAAACAAACTGTACTTGTTGAAATAATACGGTTTTCTCGAAAATTCGTCTAATTCTGTTTCCCGAGTTCGAAATGGTAGTTTATTACCTTTGAGGGACATTATTCATTAAAAAAGTTCTTCCTATTTTAAACAATCAATTATAATTCATTTTCAACTTTTTTCTAATTATGGTAGAAAAGTCAGTTTATTTAGTAACTTATAAATTTCATTTTTGGGAGATCTAGTCTGTATTATCTAATAAACCCAAATTTGTTTGAACAGATTCCACTCCTTATTTTTTTTTTAATTCGCTTAAAATTAGTTAATTTAGATCGGTCTGGCCAACTGTTATTCTGAAGTGATATCATTTATATTTTGGGATGATTCCTAGTGTTCGAATAATAAAATAATATTCGTTTTCAATATTTCATTAAATTAGAGTACAGGTAACAGTTTCCAGACGGCAACAAATCAGCATTATTTTGCGACACACAGTGGTAGGAAATCAGAATAAGAAATGGAGAAAGATGAATGTTATTAATAAAATTTTGTTGACTTTAGGAAATTTAATATTTTAAAAAGAAATGTAACTCCCAATTTCACCAAAAAAAGGGATTTCAATCATTTACATTTTTTCGAATAAGATAATAATTTGCCATTTCGTACTCAGAAAACAGAATTCAAGACAGATTTTCGAGAAAAACGACTTATTTAAATAAGTAGATACTTTAAACAAATTTAAATTAACTGACAATTGTTTATAAACACTCCACTAGATTTATAGTAATAATTTCAATGAGAAGAAAGAGGCTGAATTATGACTGAATGACTGAATTATCTAAAGAATGTACCATTTTCATTTAAGGGTAGTTTTCACGGCACTATATGGATGGATTGGGGGCGTCTAATCCAAATGTATATTAGGTAAAAAATTTCCCTGGAAAGTCCTCTGCAAGTCCTTAAGTAATCTTAAGTTTTCCAAAATCCCAAGTAACTATTTGAAAAATACCAAAAAAATGTCTTCTTCCCATGCATTTTCCCATGTAAAATTAAGGCCTCTACAAGCACGGTTAAAAATAAAAATTTCAAAAAAATAGGTCTCCACTTTTTTTGGATTTCGAAAGGATTTGAGGGGATCGTTGCTTTCAATCATCACAAAAATTTTTGCAATGCATTTTTGAACCACCCTAATGGGCACCCTTCTCTCATACAGCAAGTTAAATTGAGACAACTGCCCCCCCCCCCCCTTCCGATTTGAGCTGGATACGCCCTTGAATATATGTTCAGTAGATTCTTTTTACCTAATCTTGCGCCCGACGAAAGAGAAATTAAACTACTCACATCTATTTAAATTGGTTTGTTTCTGTCGCAAATTTTCGTGGGCATTCGCGCAAAATTGTTTGCACTGTAAACGCAGCCTAATGAAAAAAGAAAAAATATAGTTTTGAAGGATTATTAAGTTTTACTTACTTAGGTTCAAAAGTGTCGCTGTTAAATCCAATAAATTAGAATTTCTTTCCAAGTATAGATGTACAAATGAAAAACCAACTGTGTAAACAAGCACCAAGCAGCTGATCAACCGCCAGGTATATGACCACATTTTAAACTTCAATGTGGACTTTTCCTCCAAATCAATCAAAGAGGTATACCGCAGGAGTAGCAGGACAAAACTCATATATTTTGGTTGTTTCGTCATTGCCGTGCGAGGTTCTGAGATTAGTAGGAAATAAGGTGAAACTTCTTTTATATACGGAGGCTACAATTGAGGTAAATTATTGTGTGGTACATATTCGAGGGAAATTAAAAAAAAGTGTACAGTAATTTCAACTTTCGTTAAATACGTGTTGTTTTATATCAAGACAATTACATTGGTGATTACTATAAATATCATGTCTGAAAACGTTTTTTTACCGTTTTATAATTGTATTCAGACTCGTGAAATACATACAATTATGGCAATAAAAATACTTTATTATGCTGGTTGTTTCCTTTTATACAGTCTATTAATTTTAAACACAACTTATCGATCTTCATATCCAAAATAAAAAATATTAAAAAAATTAATAAATATAAAATTAAATATTCATATCCAGTGTACATTATTTAGTAACTATTAACTAAATTATGAACTAAACATAATAATAATAGCATATACATTTGTTTACATATATCAGAACTTTAGCTTAGTTAGTTTAACAGTAAACTTATTTTATTGCACCTAATCTTAATAGTCAGGTATTATTATCACTTGTGTTAATGTTGTTGTATTATCACTTGTATTATGATAGACCGGAACAAGCGAGCCAGTAAAACAGTTCGGAGAAGACATTAGTGATAACTGTAGCAGAAAGCATACATATTCTTACTAAGAAAAAACATATTGTTGGTTTGAAGGTAAAAGTTACTAACTAATTTTACCTTTTGTTTCAGTTTATTGAAGATCAGTTTATTTGTTTTCTGAAAATGCTATTGTATTATTTACTATTACTCAGATTTTCTCAATAAATGAAAACATTTCTCTCCCGGTGTTGCGTTAGATCAAGAATTATTCTTCTCGATATATGTTCGACGGACCATAAATGAAATGTGACCTCTCACAAGTAAATATTTATTATGAATCAAGTTTTTATAAAAATCATATTATCATGTTTCTATGGTATGAACGGAAAATGGGAACTTGATATAATATAAAATCTATCTGAAATATTTACATGGAGACACTAAACACCCGCCGATATCGATATCATATATCTATACGTGTCAGCGAAGTAGAGCACTATAATATAACGCTGAATAAACCAAAATAAGTAATTGTAAAAAAGGAGTACCTTTTAGAATTTGCTTATATAATATCTATGAATGAATTTCAATAATTATAATTAATAATAAGCATGAATTCTTGATAATTAATAATCATGAATTCTTGATAATAAGACAATTGATAATTAAAATGTAGACATTAAAAATAATTATTTCTTTGGATTTAAGTCGCTTTTTTAATCTTTGTGTGACCTTGGAGTTTAAAGGATCATCGATTAGATTGCAGTTTAAATGCAAAAAAATCAGGAAAATATTGTTTAAAAAATGTCGTGGACTATCTGTAAAACAAAAACTTCTTATAAGTATACGCTCATTGCGGTCTACATGTTCGTAATTGCAGGTAATAGCTGTTGTTTATAAAAGCTGCATAATTTTGGCAACATAAAAAACAAAACAAAATCAATAGGAGGAACTTAAACTCAGGAAATTAAACTTAACAATTATAGAAATATAAATCAGAAAGTATAAACATTGAAATATCAGTCAAAACAATATGAGGATAGGCAAAATTAATTAAAGGTAAATATCAAAACATCTATACCTGATAGTTGTAGTTTTATTTCAATAAATCCGTTCTTCTAACGGAGACATATAGGCATTTTTCTTTCGAGTGCTTCTTCAACAGTTGAATTATGTCTGTGGAGTGTATATAAACACTTGTTTTAAAATTTGTATTATTACTATTTTTGTATGTAGGTACTACATTTCCAATTATTCTAGTTAACATCAGGAGAAGCACAAAAAAAAACATATTGGAGGTCTATCTATAAACCCGCTGCGTTTACAGACAAATTTGTTATCTTTTCAAGAAATTTCCTAGCAACAAATTTCTTTTTCTTCCCATATTCCACTGCTGGGGTACAAAAATTTGTAGTAGTTAATAGAGACTTTCCCAGATTATTAGAAAACTGTGGTTGATCTTCTATTAATAATTTTTCCATATTTTGGAAGCTTATAAACGTTTTTTCTTTAACATAGGTATATATGATACTCAAATTGGCCCACAGACCTTTCGGCCAGTTCTATTGGCTGCTGTTTACTACTTACTTAATTCAAGCAAAAATGAGGTAATAAAATAAAATTAAGGTGAAACATGCAGTTATGCATCTGCATGGTGTGTGACAAATATAATCATGCATGTGCTGCATAATAAATATCGTACGCGGCTTTGAAAAACAATTTATTTCATAAAAAATAATAGACGTATTTTAGATTTGAGTGTACTTAATTAAGTAGTTATTCAAATGCTAAATTTACTGCATAATTTACCTATAGCGGTAAGGACGGAAATGTGGCTATAGGTAAATTTTGCAGTAAATTTAGCAATTGAATAACTACTTAATTAAGTACAGTAAAATCTAAAATACCTCTCTGCGTTATATTTTATGTAATAAATTGTTTTTCAACGCCACGTACGATATTTATTACCTAAAATTGCCGTTGGAAACGTTGAAAAATGAGTTTTTGGTGAATAACTTTTAAAATATTGGGAATTGTGATGGGGTTGTATTCAGAAACAATATTTATTCTTTAATTCCGCATCGTTTTACCTAAAAAAATTATGGGTTCCAATTTAAAATAAGAACAATAGCGCGCTTTGAAGTTTGACAAGTTTGACACTCGATTTTGGTCACCCTGTATACTTTGGATCAATGTCACTTGGTTAACGAGACTATTACATCTAACTTAATAAGCACGTCGCAAAATTTTATTGACGAGGTGCATTTTGTGGTTTTTATTGATTTTTAAAGCCTACGATGCAAAATCAATTTTTTTTGTTTTTATTTTTTTCCGCTGCGGTCCCTCAACCGATTTCAAAAAAATTTTGGTGATATGTAGGCAACCATAAAAGGCTTCCAAATGTGTAGAAAAATGTATAGCATGCAATTTAAAAAAATATATTACCATGGCGTTGCACATTTTTGGAACATCCTGTATAATTAAAAATAATTTCTTGAATTGTACCTTGAAGTAAAGTCATATATTCTGAATCGCTCGGTATATTCCGACCCACACCCAAACACATTTTTTAAATATTTTCTCTATCCTTTACCATGGTAAAAGTATTACCAATTCATCCAATCCTTACTATTCGTAATCAACTATACGTATATGTGTAGCTTATAGCATAACAGTAATACCTGTAAAGTAAATTGTTTTTATATGACATTTAAACACAGTTTTCAAACAATTCTTGAAAAAGTACCTGAAGTGTGGATAATAATCGTGAACTCTCCGATTCCATTTCGTCTATGGTCAAAGGAACTTGTTCAGCATGAACACCACAGTATTTCTTATATTTCTTGAAACACTTTGGTTTTTCTTCTTTCTTTTATTCGATTTACGAGGTCTCCTCTGCTTATGTATATTTACTATATACTTTGAAAAATATTTTGCTGCTGATTTATTTGTGTAATTTGTTTAGCTATTGAGGTATCAATTTAGTCCTAAAATATATTGAGTTCTTGTTGATGTCATTTATGATTAAAAGTAAAAAGTAACAAGAAACCAGAGCGCAGATGACTTATGATTACGTTATACATTACCCTTATTATAACGCAGACTAGTGAGAAATACACGAATTTGAAATGACTCTCTATTACAGTGGTTCTTAACCGGTGCTCCGCGGAACCCTGGTGCTCCGCGAGCTTGTTGCAAGTGCTCCGTAAAATTATGCCGAAATTGTTCACTCATTTACCGTATGTGATTGAAATAATAATATTTGTGTTTGTATATTATTAATTTACAAAACATTCTCACCTCAACAAAACTAACAATTATAGTATTATAATACAAGAAGACACCCAAAATAAGAGATGGAGCAGGGCGGAAAGACCTAGGTCAATAGCCCAGCCCGTTCGAACACCCAATGGAATTTATTAAATGAAACTATTTGTGTAATAAACTTGTACAAAGCTGGATGTTGGAATAAAGATTATTACTACTACTACAATACAAGTTTTAGAAGACAAAAATTGGCGCACGAGTTGTTTTGTTATATACTATTTTTTAAACCTTGCGACATTAATTTTACATAAATATCAAAAAATGCGGTTGTTACCTTACAATTTAAAGTATTTTTACTTTATCATACGCACTATGATGAAGTATTGTAATCGTGCCGAAAAAAAATTGAGTTTTTAGCGGAAATAGGTCTTTTTGGGTCCCCTGAACATTTTTGACCAAGGTACAAAAAAATGTCTCTGTGTGTGTGTGTGTGTGTGTGTGTGTGTGTGTGTGTGTGTGTGTGTGTGTGTGTGTGTGCGTGCGTGCGTGCGTGCGTGCGTGCGTGCGTGCGTGCGTGCGTGCGTGCGTGCGTGCGTGCGTGCGTGCGTGCGTGCGTGCGTGCGTGCGTGCGTGCGTGCGTGCGTGCGTGCGTGCGTGCGTGCGTGCGTGCGTTCGTGCGTGCGTGCGTGCGTGCGTGCGTGCTTGCGTGCGTGCGTGCGTGCGTGCGTGCGTGCGGGCGCGCGCGCGTGCGTGTGTGTGTGTGTGGCGACGATTCCGGAGAAACTACTAAAGGTATCGGGACGAAAGTTCATATTTAGAAGTTTCATGACCTAACTTAGAGCTGAAAAGCTTTTGGTTCAAAAGGGCCCAAAGGAACTGGTACTTTATTCTAAGCCTTTTTGTGCTGTCACAGTCGAAAAGAACTGATTTCATCAGAGGTTGGACAACCGCTATGGAACGTTGCCGCTCTAGTGCAGAAAAGTACAAAATACAAATTTCAAATAAAATAAGATCACCAATTTGATTGTTTGTTAATAAGAAATATCAGCCCGTCTTTATATCTAATTCTAAAAACGACAAATTGAGAAAATTGTAAATAAACTATAGCGACGAGTGTAGTTTTATTTTATGTTGTTGGTACGGATGTGACATCTACAGTGATGTCATGAACAAACATAAATCTGTCAGAATTTGAATTAGCTTTTTAAACTTGACGTTTCGTCAAAGTGGTACCAACCTAACATTTCCTACACAGAAATATAACCACTTTTTAATTATTTTTTTTAAATACATATTTTTCAAAAAGCAACACAATTAACGTTGGTGTCACTCCTGCCGAAAACTAGATAGCGAGACTCGCTCACATGCGACGGCGACACTCCGCGTTCGGTGACGCGCCGCATCACCGCTCGTCGCGCTATTCCATACTTTCGGCACTTGTGACATATATATATATATATATATATTCGCTATTCATTCCTGGAGGAATGGTGACCGCTTTTACAAGCTCTATAGATTCGATATGTGTAAGTACAGTGAATCATTCTGTTCATCTTGGTTTTTTTTTCTTTTAATATTTTTTTTTGCTTGTTTCCCACTCTTTTAATTTTTTTTTTGTTTTTTTTTCCTACTTTATTTTTTTTTAACTCTTCCTCTTTTGTCATATTCTTATTTCTTTTTTTTTTCTTTTTTTTTTCTTTTTCTTATTACTTTGTTTGTCTTAGATAGTTCTTTTTTTTCTAGTTTTTCTTTCTTTTTTTTACTATAATCTGGCGTGTGTTTTCGTATTTTCCGTTATTTCTTGCCACTTCTTCCGGTCCTTGATGCTGTCTCTCCATCCTCGCAATTCCATCCTGCCAATATCCGCGTGTACTTGATCCACCCACCTTGCCTTGGGCCTTCCTCTTGGTCTTCCTATTGTAGATGTCCAGCTGGTAACTATTCTTATCAATGCCTCTGGTTGTCTTCTCTGTATGTGTCCATACCACTTCAGTCTTTGGGCCTTTATGTATTTGACAATGTCTTCGTTGTCTGTTCGTTCGCTAATTTCATGGTTCATGAGTTTTCTGAGCTTTCCATCGTTTGTTCTTACTGGTCCAAAAATTCTACGCATTACTCTTCTCTCCAGTATTCTTAGTGCATCTTCGTCTTTCTTTGTCATTACCATAGTCTCCGCGGCATAAGTTATTGTAGGCCTTATTGCAGCTTTGTATATTCTTCGCTTCGTGTTTATGCTCAAGTGTTTGTCCTTTAACAGAGGTTGGTATTTCCAGTAGGCTCTATTTCCTGCTTTAAGTCTTTCCTCCATCTCTATAGTTCGGTTGTTGTTCTCGTTTATTATCACACCCAAGTACTTGAAATTAGTGACTCTCTGGAATTTGTAATCTTGAATAGTCATGTCCTGTATTTGTCCTGTACTCCTTCTGCTTACTAGCATGTATTTTGTTTTTTCCTGGTTAATCACCAATCCTCTGTTCTTTGTCTGCCGTGACAAGTCTAGTAGCAGGTCCTCCAGACTTCGTCGATCTCTTGCCAACAAAGCGAGGTCATCCGCATATCCTACTATTTGGGTTAGGTTTTTTGTAATTGATTTACCCACATCCACCTTCTTGACGGCTGTATCGAGGGTCACATTAAACAAATCTGCCGACAGCGCGTCTCCTTGTCTCACTCCTTTGTTTACCATAATTTCATTTGAGTAACCATCATGTGTTATCACTCTGGCCCGGGCATCCTTTGTTGTCATTTTTACCAATTTTATAAGTTTTTCTGGTATTCCAGTTGTTCTGAGATCTTTTTCTAGTTGGTGCCTGTTTACGCTGTCGAAGGCCTGTTTAAAATCGCCAAAAAGTATGTGTAAGTCCGATCCGTGTTCGAAGTTCTTCTCGATTGTCTGTGTCAATATGTGAATTGCGTCTATTGTCGATTTGCCTTTTCTGAAACCGAATTGGTATTCTCCCAGTTTCCGTTCTGTGTATTTTGTTATTCTGTCTCTTATTACGGTAGTTAAGATCTTGTATGTTGCATTCAAAAGTGTTATTCCGCGGTAGTTCTTGCATTTTGATTGGTCCCCTTTCTTGAAAATCGGCACTATCAGTCCCTCGTTCCATTGGTCTGGCATTCGTTCTTCATTCCATACTCTTGTAATAACGTTGTGAATTCTTTTTGTTAGTTCTTCTCCTCCGTATCTTATCAGCTCATTTACAATCGAGTCTCTTCCTGCCGCTCTGTTTTGTTTTAGTCTCTCAATAATTGATTTGCACTCTTTGTATGTTGGTGGTTCCTCCTCGCAGTTTTCACCGTTTTCCTCTTCCTCCCGACCCTCGTCGACTGGCTCGCTATCCCTATAGTAATCGGAATAATAATCTTCCCATTCGCTCTTGCATATCTTTGCTGTTATTTTATTTCTCTTGTTTTGTCTCTTAATGTGTTGGAATAATTTTCTATTGTCCTTGCTATTTTCTTCCATATACAACATTAATTCGTCTATCCATTTTGCTTTTTTTCTTTGACAACATTTATCTGCCTCTTTTTTTCGCTCCTTGTAGAGGGTCCTAGCTTCGTCTCCCCCAGTCGCTATCCACCTACTTCTTGCTTGGTTCTTTGCTTCGGTTTTACTTTCGCATTCTTCGTCGTACCAGTCCTTATTCCGGGTTTTTCTCAACTTTCCTATTTTGTTGTTGGCAGCAGCTGTAATGCTATTCTTTATCATCGTCCACTCCTGTTCTGTACTATCGGTTTTCTTCTTGGTCATTAGTTGTTGGGTTATTGCTTTCTCATATTCCCTTCTCGTGTCGTCGCTCTTCAGGTTTTCTATGTTCCACTGTGTTCTTCTTTCGCCGGTGTTTGGCTTCCTTATTATCTTCATCTTTACCTTTGTCACCACCAGCATGTGATCGGTATCTACATTTGCGCCCCTGTATGACCTCGTATCATGTATTATTCGCATCCATTTGGTTGATATTAATACATGGTCAATCTGGTTACCATCAGTCTTCCCCGGTCTCATCCACGTTATCTTATGCTCTCTTTTGTGTTTGAATTTGGTACTCACTATGTACGTACCTGTGATTGTTGCCAAATTGCATAACCTTTTTCCATTGTCGTTCGTAGTCTTGTGTATTGTTTCTTTTCCCGCTATGCTTTCATTGTATTCTTCCATACCGATTTTCGCGTTGAAATCCCCAACAATTATTTTTATGTCGTTTCTCGGAATTTTCTCAAATATCTCTTGCAGCTGTTCATAAAATTCTTGCTTTTCCTCTTCCTTGGATTCTTCCGTGGGGGCGTACGCGTTTATTATCGTTAGATTTGCCTGTAGATTTTTTATTCTAATAGTTGCTAGCCTGCCATTTATTGCTTGAAAATTCAATACGTTCTGCATCGTTCTCTGATTTACCATAAAGGCTACCCCATTTCTCTCCTGTTTGCTTTCCCCGGAATAGTATAGGGAATATTCTCCTTTATCTATCCTTCCGCCATCTTTCCATCTAACTTCCTGGAGTGCAAGGATCTCTAGGTTGTACTTGGCCATTTCCTTTGCTATTTCTCTCATTTTACCTGGTTTAAGCATGGTTCGGACATTCCATGTTCCCGCTCTTATTCTATCTCTCTTTCTTCCCTTGTCCCGCCTCTTCTTCAGTCTCTCCACCGTTCTTCTTCCACTGTTAATCTTGCTGGTTGCCTTGTTTACCTTCGGTATGCCCTTATTGGTTTGTTCTATCTCGTAATCCATGTTCTTTGCCGTGTTGTCATCATTCTCTCTCATCACCCCGCCACCCTCCCCATCTAGCAGTTTTTTGACTTCTCGCTCTTATTGTTATCTGATTCCTTAAAGTGTTTGGTTCTGCTGTGTCCCATTTCTTGTGGAGACCTTTCGCTCACAGTTCTGCCCTTTTTAATCTCTCTTTTTTCTTCTCTGTGTTGAATCTTCACTTCATCTGCGCCGTGTTCTTCCATTTTATTGTTAAGTTCTTCTAGGGTGTATATGTTTTCATTAATCTTTAGTTTTCCGTATATTAGCAGTGCTTTGTTTCCCGCTTTTCTTTCATATGCGGGATCAATTGTCGTCTAATTTGAAGCATTTCCCTTGGTAGTTCTTCTTCGATGTACACCTTTGTTCCCCTTAACTTCTTCTTTTCTTTAAGTATTTCCCACTTCTTTGTTACACTCTCTAATTCCACCAATATTGGTCTACCTTTACCTTCCCACTTTTGACCTATTCTCTCTGCATTCCGTATGTCCTCTTCGATAGGATTATTTAACTCCATTTTTTCCATTATCTGTTTCACCGTTTTTTTTAGCTGCGCGGTGTTTTCCTGCTCTGGTTCTTCAATTCCCAGTATTACTATGTTCTTCCTATTCTGTCCCAATTCCAGTCTTTCTATTCTCATTTCTTGTTTTTTTACCGTATTGATCAGTTGTTCATTCACCTTTTTTAGGTTGATATTTTCTCTTTTTATGGCATTTATTTCGGTTTGTATGCCGTCCAGCTTATCTTCCATCCTCGAGCTTCTCTGTTCTACTCTTTCCAGACTATTTTTTATGTCCTCCAGTAGTTTTTCCATTTTTGATTGCTGTATGATAGATGTACAGATGTCCTCCTTTTTTTTGAAATTTTGTATTATTTTTTTTTTCTTAATTTACTTTTTTTACATTGATTTATTTTTTTTTTATTTTTTTTGTTTTTTTTTTATGAGACATTAGGTTTAGGATAATGGATGGGTGACAATTCTTCGCACTCTAGGGGCCTTTCTAGGTGTCTTAACCACAGATTTGGGAGGCCGCGGATGTTATTGTGAAGGTTAATAGGGTACTAAATGTGTAAAAAAAATACAGTCTTGAAACTGTTTGATAGTCACTGGTATACTCGGTCCGTACACCGGTTCTTGGCGTGAAAGCGACTGGTTGCTAGCGCGACAAAAAAGACACGTCCCAGTTCTAAACGGGTAAAATTTGTATCACTCACCCTCAATTAACTCTGCTTCTGTTTTGTTTGCAAGTATTATAATATGGTGGTTGGATAGCATAGAATTTCCTCTATCTGTCGGTACCAGATCCACTGATTTTGCTCCTGCTGTTCTCCTTAAATTCGGCACACAACACGGACAGATGTCACACACGTTCGCTCAGTTATCCACACGTTTTACGTTTTACGTTTTTACTTGTGACATAAATAACTATTATTCTAATGTCGTAGTGTAGATAGTGTCAAATGCTAATGATTTGACAATACCTACAGTTTATCTCAATAAAATAGATTCTCATGCAGCTAAACTAATTAATTTTATATATTGTATGATAAAGTCATGTGCCTGGCCTCAACAGATTTTTTTAAAACAGTTGGTAATTAGTGTAAATTCACAACTACGACTGACGCGAACCAATAGCGATTGAGATGTCAGCTTTATTTGACACTTGACATCAATATCATAAATCTTGGAAAACCAAACGTTACTAAAAGTTTGTGATCTAGTGTTTTCACAATGACACCGAAAGCGGTTTCGTTATGAGGTTATAACGAACACAAAGTAGAAAAAATAGTATATTATAATACAAGTTTTATAAGACAAAAATTGGCGCACGAGAAGTTTTGGGCACGACGAGCGTAGCGAGGAGTGCCCAAATGGAGCGAGTGCGCCAATATGTCTTATAAAACGAGTGTTGTATACTATTTTTTCTACTTTGCGACATTAAATGAACATACATTTCGAAAATTGCGGTTGTCATCTTACAATCTAGAGTAGTTTCATATTCAACAGTTGGTAGTTGTACTAAAATTCACAAATACGATTGACGCAAGCCAATAGCGATTGAGATGTCAGCCAGATGTCAGCCTTATTTGACACTTGACGTCAATATCATCAGTCGTGGAAAACTAAAAGTTACCAAATGTTTGTGACCTAGGTATTTCATAACGACACCGAAACCGGTTTCGTTATGAATTCATAACGAACGCAAAGTAGAAAAAAACATTTACAATTTTCAAATAGTAATAAATATGAATAAAATAAATAAAGAATTTAGAACATAATACAATTAAAATAAAAATGGGTATAGCTCTGCCACATAAAAAGTTCTGAAAATATGTAAGCATTTTATATTTCCTAAAATACAGATAATAAATATGATGTTTTGATAATATTTAGTTTTGCCCTCATCTATATATCATCCACATGTTATGAGCGGATTTATAAGCCTTAGATTAGTATAAAGTTGTATTAAAAATGAGCTTATCAAAACTACTTGAGTAGGTGGTACGGAACTGCTAATATAAAGAATCTAGCCAAATTACCTAAATATTTGACAAACTAAGAAGGTTTTGAAAGTTTTATTATATTTAAATTTATATTACGGCGAACATGTCAGATGCTTGGAGGAACTATCACAATATACCAAATAAGGTGGCGGCATTTATAACCACCAGGTGATATTTCACGAACAAAATTTTGTGGGGCCAGAAAATCAAAACATAGACACACACAAAATGTGGAATTATGTGAATACGGGCAAAAGGAAAACTTTGGAAGCAATTCGGTACATCGAGAGTGCTTTTTCCCTCAAACATTCAAGAGTTGGTTTGTAGAAATACATTCCAAAATTCCCGTTATGTTATAAAGAAGTATATCTTTTTCTTTTCTGGTATCAGACTAATGATTTTCGCCGCAAATAAGCTTCATTCGAGTATTCATTTTTTTTCAATTCGGTAAAAAGTTAGAGCTGATAAAAATATCAATAAAACCGTATTTTAAACGACTATAACTTGTTAAGGAATTGAGAAAACCAATAAGTCAATATGAACCTTTTTACTCGGAATGGCATTTAGTTTTTAGAAGAAAATCTGTTAAAAGTTTTATGTGGATTTTATTTTGTTACTTAAATTTATTTACTTTTTACTGTTGTAATGGCTACCTATTGATTATGTTATTTTTTCGTTTTCGCATTGTTTCTTAAGGAATAGAAAAAAAACATTAAGAGTATATAAAATATTATACTCAAAATGACATTTGAATTCTAAAAATTAATTCTTCTGAAAAAAAGTAGACTATTCATATATTTATATTTTTTCTAATTAATGTTATTTTGTAACTGTTATTTAATAATCGTTTTAAGTTTGAGTAAAACTTATGTCAATGTTTTTGGTGCTCCGCAAATTTTTCGTATGATCAAAAGTGCTCCCTGACTTCGAAAAGGTTAAGAGCCACTGCTCTATTAGTTAGATTTATTCTTTTTCCGCAATTCAGTCTACAAAGTATTGCCATGAATGTTTCTGCTGCATGATTATTGGTTTTACCACTAGTTCGGTATGCTTTCCGCAACATATTGTCTAAACTGCCTATAAAAAGTATTTTTATAAATATAACTATTTTATACATCCATCCCATATGTATTTATTACCATTGATATGATGTAATAACCCCGTGGAATTTAATATATTTAATCTACTATGTTCCGTACTTCCAGCTACAGTTATGCAATAGTTGCCGCTACAGTGTGTATGTTCGCCATATACAAGAAGAGAAATATTTAATATTTCCATTTTCATTTGTTTATTGATCTTGTTGGTCATCAACACCTAAATTTTTTTATTATTTCTATCCTGACAAATCAATACCTGTATCCGTTTTAACTTTATGGCGTGCCTTGCCTACATTTTTAATTAAATGGTTTATACATTCCACCTTACTAACTTGGGTACCACACTTTACACAGCTAAGATTTTTTTTGTCAACACTGAAATCTCCATCTGCCACAAACGAGAGATATTTAAGTATGGAACTCATGCTTTTATTAAATCCTTCGACTATAATATCCGCTTTCACGGACACCACCAAATAATACCTTGTGAGTATTTTTGCCAATAATACACCCTGCAAATCACAAATTGCTAGACAAGATCTATGAAAATTGACAATGGCAGAAAGGCCATCCACAATTACTTCAAAATAAAGGTAACAAGATTATATTACGAATATATACATACTGCACCAGAAGCTGCATTATAGACGTGTACGTTGGAGCGTTTGCTCCACCTACAATTTACATACACAGTAGTCCATGGAATTCCGCTATCATCACCACATCCAATGTCAGTGGACTGCTCGTTTCCAGCTTCACTAGCTTTTTCATTGACAATTTAGCCAATTTTCCCAATGTGTTGACAGCTGCCTCTCAATAGAATAAAACATCTTATTATTCATCACTGGAACATCTATGGTAGCAAGAATAGCACTGACTTGCCCATAGGTACTGCCGCTTCTTATTGATCCCCATACTATACTAGTATTAACTGAAGCTTTCTCCATGTTTGGTTTCGTCTCATATTTTTATTTTGTATTGCACATAGTACATACAGGTAAAATTTGGCCCTTTACGTTTTTTCATCTACAGGTTTCTACAGGAATTATGCGCCCACTGGTGCATTTTGTTGAATTTAGTGGAATTGACCAGGACAATATGAATGTCCACAATATGAATATGAGATGAATGTCCACAATCCTATTTCCATATAAAACTCTTTTCCCATGACCCTCGGAAGTGAATTGTGAGAGGATGGCTCATTGCCAATGCCCGGACGGAAAAGTATGTTTTCCAGTGTCGTGCGTATTGGGGATATCAAGTTTACGCTCAGCTCAGTGCACCGCAACCTCGGCTCCATCAAAACCAGTTTTCCGCCGACCAGGTGCATCGTATCTCGCTCTTGCTGTGATTTTTCGAAATTGTTTTCGCTCATCCATTATATTCTGGTTGTCCTTTTGAATTTATTTTTATGTTCGATTTTGGATTTACTTTTTTGTTCTACGCTTTCATCACATGGTAGGTACCTCGTGGTTTGTTTTGTTCGTATTCTCTTTCACTCTTTTGGTTATATGTACTATCGTGGCCATATATTATGTCCCTTCTTTTGACGTCCATTTTCTCGGAAACCTAGGGGCGAAAAAGTTTTAAAAAATTCTGCTGCTGTATAAAAATTAGAAAGCTGTATGTGTTGGCGTATTCCCGATTTTTCCAAATTAAGAAGAATTGGGGCTGTTTTTGCCACGTAAATTTTATTCGTTTAACTTTAGCAATTAATTACTCCGGAAATAATACATAGATTTGAACGAATTAAATAGTAAAATCACCTGCGGAATGCTAGTTTTCAATGTGCATTTTTGTAAAATCATTGGATTAGTGCTTGACCCACAAAAAGCTATATTATGCAATGCAAGCAATTCCTTTATTAGAAGAGCTAGAATAATCAGCAATGTTCCGCTAATAATAAATAATTGATTTCATACCTTCTATCTTCTGGGTAGTCTATCTGAAAACCCAATCGATTGATTTATTTTTTTTATCATGGTTGAGTAGAAATTTGTATGTCCTTTCAAATAATATATCGCAAGGTAGGAAGTGATATTTGAAATTTCGAAGTGGGGTGGCTGGGTGGTGAAGGGATGAAACCTAAAATTCTCTAAGTACCATTTTTGAACTTCCCCCTCAATATCTAAATAGACGTGTTTCCACTCTAAGCAATAATCGCATCAGGTCAAGAGTTATTAAGGGTTGAGTTATTTCATACCTTCCATCTTCTGTGTAGTCTATATTAAGAACCAATCGATCCCTTTATTTTTTTATCATGGTTGCGTAGATAATTTTCTGCCCTTTCAAATGATGTATCACAAGATAGGGGGTGCCATTTGAAATTTCAAAGCGGGTGGCTGGGGGGTAAAGGGATGAAACCTAAAATTCTCTAGAGACCATTTTTGAACTTCCCCCTTAATATCTAAATCGACGTGTTTTCACTCAAAGCAATAATCGCATCAGGGCAACCGGTATTAAGGGTGGATACTTTGAAATGAACACACGGTATACCTATTGTACATTCTATAAAAAATAAGCAAATATTTGAATTATTGTCTTGAATTGTTGTGTATTTGAATATTTTTATCTTTTGATTTAGTAGGACTTGTGTAATATTTAGTACCCACTTCATGAACGTTTTAGTTTAATTGTAACCATTGATATGCTTTGATCCAATCCTTTAATGGAGTTGTTTATTGTGAGTAAAATTGTTCATAGTTAGGTGACAATGCATCTCGATATCAAAGCATTCGCACATATTTGCAAGTATAAAATTTGTCAAAAATACAATGGTCGAAGCTAAGTGAGCTATCCTGGCCAACAATGAACAAAATCGAGCAACTAAAAACTATTTTTGGTGCGGTTTTCTCCATACACTGTTCGATTGTGTTTATTGATTGCACTTAGCTTAGATTATAGTATATTTGACAAATTAAGTATCTACTTTGAAATATGTGAAGTACTTTCTCTGACTCAATACTTCATTGATTATTTTTGTTATGTAAGTTAATAACTGTGGTATGTAAATTTATTGTAGTTATCAACCAAAAATATTTTCTTTTTAATATGAATAAATGAAACGTACACCTGATTTTGTGCCGCTTGGTGTATGGGTTAATGTACGGTATCGATCGATCTCAAATTTCACAGCAATTAAGTATTGATATAAATGAACAAATTGACATAGTCCTGCATAAAACAATAACAGAACAAAAAAATAAGCACCACCCTAATTGACATAATAAGAAGTGTTACAGAGTAAAGACCCAGTTATTATTATACGGTCGAACTGACAAATAGTTTAGTTAAAATGATCATATCAATCAAACAAGCAATTCCCTACCATTCTTCGATTTCTAGTTGTATTTTATAGTCCATATTATCTCTAACTGAAATAATATATAAGTTATAATTATAAGTTAGCTACCTGAAGACTGATTGAACAACAATTATACACAGAATAATTTTCAATTATTCCCAACGCCCTTCTGCAAACTTAAAAACATATTACACATAACCACACTTTTAATGGTAGCACACTGTATCAGTATGAAAGAAGTTTTGTATTGCTGGCCTAGCAGCGTTGCTTGTCATATTACTCATCTATGATCATTTATGGACTTTGAGGTTAAATCACATATGTAGTTTGCTGATTTGATGGTTTAAATACAAATATTGTCGTTCATTTACATTGTTTTTCGCTACATCATATATTATGTCGTTTGTTTACATTTACTGTCGTTAAAACACATATTTTGTCTTTAAAATGCATATTTTGTCGTTACGGTACCGAAATTTGTCGTGCGAACCCCTACTTTGTCGGGCCGAAAAATGCCACCCGTTTGGAAACCGTACATTACGATGGATCAGCTGTGTCAGTGTGGAAGGGTAGGCGAAATATAACGCCAAGATGAATTTATGAAGAATTCAAAATATTCAAGAGACATATAAGAGCACCAGACCTGCTACCTGAACCAGGCCATTGAAATTAACCCGAATAGATTATTTCTTAAACTGTTTAAAGTACCCGCCAATGAAACTGCGACGAATCACGACAACGGTTGAAATGTCGGTCATGTGACTGTAACGAGTTTTTAGGTTAAGACGTATTTTTCCTTCGACGTGTGGTGCAACGCACAATGCGATTGTAAACTTGTATAGTGTTCTAAATGTAAAGTGATTTGTTTATTATTGTGTTCATTGTAACCGCAAACTGAAAGACCCGCAATAGTGCCTATTCAACGAGAGATAACCTGTAAAACGCCACATGTTTCTTTGGCAGCAAAATATGACGCAAGGCCTGAGGACGAAACGAAGCTTCCGAAACATGTAGCCTATCAGAACAATAAATAACACCATAATGAAATATAGACTATAGGCTACTGTGAGGGAAATTCTACGTGGAGTCGAATAAACGAATTCTATTTTATTGTATATCACAACATTACAAAACAACGTAATACATGATTGACATTACATTCAATATAACCTGTTACTAAGGTAATAATAACAGACAGTGCGGTGCTTCGAGTGCCAGTACTCACAGCTATCCACTTGTTCATAGGTTTAAAGTTTATTACATAATCATGGTTTATCTTGCATTTTCCCTACAAAAGATCGAGTTGAAGCATCACATGATGCTGCAGTTGACGCGGCGCTCTACGGTCCTTGGTGCGAGCGGGGAAAGCGATCGACAGCGACGCTGCCAGTAATGGCGGATCGCACGTGCATTACTATAGTTACTAGTGTTTACGGACACAATACATAAAATGACACGGCGATTACACCTCGCCAAAGAAATTTGGATATCCGGCGACAGATTACCGAATTAAAAAATAATGGCAAAATAAGTCAATAAGATAACAGAACCACGAACAGGCATTTGGAAGTCCCATGGGAATTCTTGGCAATTTAAATCGGGTTTCGGGTTTAGCATTTGACATTAATGAGTGATCTGCAAAATATTCTATCTGTCTACAAATTTACGATGCTAAATTTGTAAAAGTTTTTTGATATTTTTAAGATTTATACGGTCAGAGCTGACGTTTGTAATATATGTAATATATCAAGAGTTGGTATTTATTTTATATTGTTTCTGCATGTATTTAAATATTATTAATAAATAAGCTGTTGAAACTGTTATAATAGCTTGAATATTTATATAACAAAATCGGGCATACCTTTTAAATATTTTTTGGGTTTATCAAGCAAGCTTAATTTAGTATTCACCACTAATCGGAAAATCTGCTAACTCCATAGTAATAGATCTATCCGCTTCCATCAAAATCTTGTTTACAACCTTATTGTATAAAAACTGAAGAAAACATAAGCGCCAATCGATAGAAGAGATTTCTCTCGTACCGGGTCACAATATTATAATCAAAATTATGCAAATATTAAGAATTTAATTGTTAGTTAAAATTACTACCTTGTTAAGTTATGGTTCTTTTGGTGTATTGATAATAAGCTGCCCCGGTTCTCCTACCTGTGTCAGTTTTCTCCGACATGACTGCACCGCTAACGCCTCCTTTCGCCGCAGTAACCCAAAGACCGTAGAGCGTCGGAATTCAGCACGATCTTTTGTATGAAAAATGCAAGATAAACAATAGTTATGTAATAAACTTTAAACCTATGAATTATTGGGTGCCTATTGTCTATATTTCATTATTCTAGCTCTTCTAATAACGGAATGGCTGGCATTGCATAATATAGCTTTTTGTGGGTCAACCACTAATCCAATGATTTTACAAAAATGCACATTGAAAGCTAGCATTCCGCAGGTGATTTTACTTTTTAATTCGTTCAAATCTATGTATTATTTCCGGAGTAATTAATTGCTAAAGTTAAACGAATAAAATTTACGTGACAAAAACAGCGCCAATTCTTCTTAATTTGGAAAAAACGGGAAAACGCCAACACATACAGCTTTCTAATTTTTATGAGCTGTAGCATATTAATCAAGGACAGCCCCAGAATTTTTTCAAAGTTTTTCGCCCCTAGGTTTCCGAGAAAATTGACGTCAAAAGAAGGGACATAATATATGGCCACGATAGTACATTTGTTTTACATTTTAAAATTATTGTTCATTTTATGCTTTCTCCGAATAGCAGGTAGTTAGTGATTTAAATTTGCTCTTCATCGTTACTATTCCCAGTGTGCTGTTTCTTACAATTTTAGCTAATTTATTTCCGATTTTAAAATTTAATTTTTTGGTTTGTAGTTAGAGCTTCACATAGCCCTTGCAACACGTCTATTCTGATTTTGCGTTAAAATGTTGCGGAATAGGTGAGAAATGCTTGCAAACATGGCCTAAAATTCTCGCGCGGTCCAACGCGGTCGAGTAGTGAGGGCAGGCGGCCGACGCGACCCGGGGATGCTCGCCGCGCGTTTGTATTACTATAGATACGCGCTTCCCCGCGTCGACGGCCTACCCCCACTACTCGCGCGGCGGTATTTGGTCATGTTTGCAAGCATTTTTCACCTATTTCGCAACATTTTCAGGCAAAATCAGAATACACGTTTTGTAGCACATCACTTCTACTTTCGAAATACACAAAAAACTTAAAATCGGACAACGTTCGACGCATCCAGGCTCGCCAAAGCATATTGCATAAAAATATTCAAATCGCAATGCTGCAAATCATAGGACAACGCCTGGGTTGTCCACACTCAAAGTACCCATCAATCGCTAGTTTCGCACGAAAAGCCTCCATTACAGCTGTGAAAACGGCGGAGTTATGGATTTTTGAAAAACGCACATTTTTCCGATTTTTCCAAATTTCCTCCGTTAATATTAATCCAATCGAGTCCGTGCACGGTTCATTCTTTTTCGTCTTTTCAATGTCTATAATTCGTCTGTTGAAAGCATGAAGATTGCTCCATCGGTTCAGTTTTTACAAGCAAAAACGAAAAAAAAATAATTATTTTTTGAGGTTTTTTCTTTATAACAAATTAAGAAATCATATTTGCGAGTTGTAAACACATCACAATACATCTACGGACTGTTCCACGTGACCTGGGACCGTCGGCTTCCTGCTAGTATTTTTTGTCACGAACGCAGTCATTTTCTGCTCTATTGCCTGGTCTAACCCATTAAAAAAAATAATAACACATTTTCCTATCATACTCCACTTAACATGTTTTGCACACGGTATTTACAGAACTTGTGAGATTATTCGGGAAAATTTCCCAGACGTGAATACGCTTATAAGCACATGCAAGAAAATTTTATTGAAAAGCCCTTCTAGATTATCTCTTACGAGGAAAACTGTCCTAATTTACCTTTACCACCACAACCAGTTATTACAAAATAGGGTACATGGCCAGAAGCGGCAATTTTTTATGCAAGGCACTTAAAATCGTTTGTTTTAAACTTAGGTAACGAAGCAGTTAGTATTAACGTTTGAAAAAAGGTACTATCGGTACAGGATATGCCTCAACAATTACAGTTTATTCATACGCTTTATCAGCCTTTGTTGCCAGCCATAAAATACTTTGAACAACAAAACGTTGAACTGGTAAGCAGTAAGCAGTTTTCAAAAGATAGAATCTCCATTGAAACAGTTAAAAAGCATTGAAGCGCTAATTAGATTGCAAACAAAAATTGAAGTGGTCGTAGAACGAAATCTGGATTTTAAAGTGATAAAACTGATCTCTATGAATACCTTTACAGATTAAGTAATATCTGAAAAATTTTCCAATTTTGTTGCGATATATTCCTTTGCACCCTAAACAAGCTGCGAAGCACAGTGGTGGATTTTTTTTCTAAATTTTTTTAATTGAACTTCAAATAGTTGTTAGATACGCGGAAAAATAGTGAAAAAGTCTCAGCCGAATAGGGGATGTTTTAAGGGGGTGGAAACATATATTTGGCGTGAACATTCCGAAATCTTGTATGTTAATTTTATAACTGCAAATGCAGGAAAAATACTGAAAAAACGAGCCCTTATGGGGTGTGTATTGGGGGTGGTTTAGATACAAATCTAGTTTTAAAGTTCTGAAACCTAGTGAGTATAACAATACTGCACCTATGAATATAAGAAAAATAGTTAAAAAAGTCTGTTACAATGGGGTTATTTTTGACAGGGTTGAAATTCAGAAACAAAGTTTATGTTAAAATTCTGAAACCATGTGCATATGATAATAATACATCTGCAAATACACATAAAATGTTTAAAAAATCTAAAAACCAATGGGATCGTATAATGTTATTATACACGGTGGGCAAAAAAAACAGTACAAATTTTTGATCACTCGTGTTTTCTATAATATTTTGTCAATTCAAATATTTCTTTTAAGTGTGAAGATTGAAACCGTACCATATTCGCAATAACAGGACGTTTCAATCCACAGTTATGTTGCTTTGTGTTTGGCTATGCAACATTTCTGATAACATCGTGTCAATTTAATGTGAAATGCAAGCTGTAATAAAATTAGTAGGTAATGAATTTTTTTCCTTTTTCCTTTTTTCCTTTGGTCAAAAGGGACAGCAGAGATTTTATTTCATCGAATACAGGGTGATTTTCTTTGCATACAGGGTGAAATTTTGAAACATCGCTTTTTGCTGTTTTTACTGAAAAGGAAGAAGTGGAATTGCGAATATGGTATGTTTTCAATCCTCACAACATAAGCAATTAGTCCTTCAAAGAAATGCTTGCTTAAATTTACTTAAAATCTTTGGAAATAGAAGTAATTGAACATTTGTACCGTTTTCTTTTGCCCACAGTCTATATGTGAAGATAGCCAGGTTTATCCAAGGCTTATTTCCTTGTATGTGACGTCACGGAGATTCGGGAAGAAACTAAAATACAATAAGCGATCATGAAGACGTTAAATATAACAATTTCCATTTCCGGAACGTACCGGAAGTAGTCATAACTGCACTCAGTTTTAAGATTTCAAAATAAAACCTAGGTTGTGTGCAGTATCATTGGCTAGATATTTAATAATTAAACACCTTTCGGTGGAAAGAAATCTTACTCAATAATATGGTTTACGAAATAAACCATAAGATACCGATTTTTTTAAATAATATTTTTTTACAGTTGACTGTCCAAAACTGCCTTAATGGACTTACAATCGCCATCAACAGACCCGCTCAATCATTGATTATGGATATAGTATCACTTGCCTTCTCTACTAACTAAATACAAAACTATTACCTGTAATTATCGTAATGTTTACAGTTTATGCAGCTATGTCATAACTGATTATGGTTTCTTTCGTAAACTGTATTTATAAACAATGTTTTCAACCAAATATTGTGTCTTATTAAAATATCTATCCAATGATACTACACACGACCTAGGTACTGTTCATAAATTCCACCCCATGCGGTTATCACTACTTTCGATATACTGTGGATATCAAAACTGTTAGATCCATCAGGTATTTTATGTTACGTAAATTACTTTCTTGAGACTCTCTAACGTCATATAACCAAGAAAAAATCATAGTTATATATATTTATGTTGACGAACCTACTAACCCCAATAAGCGATTTCGCCAGTCGACACAAAAAAAATATTTAAAGCAAATATAACATATTATGACTATTATATCTACGTGGTCATGTAACTAAGTAAGTCAGCAATCAGGAAAATTGTGAAAAAATTGCTTCTAGTTATTGCAAAAAATGAATTTCCAAATTTTTATTAATTAATATTTAATATAAAATCAAGAACCATCCTCAGATAATCCGGCCATATTAAAGTTTACACCAACTACATTCACAATCACTTAGTTAGAAATTGTTCAACACGACAGTCGAGAATTGATGCGGAAATAAGCTTAGTCCAAAAATCTACATCTGACTTTAGCCCCTTACTGTACGTTATCTAAATTTTTCAGGGCGGCAAACTGATTAGTTTTAAGCCATTAGGTTATCTAAGAACATGCTCATGTCACTTTGGATTAAATTGGACCATAGCGCTAAAATAATTTTGAACGGCTACATTCTCATTTTCAACGCACAGTGGTGAAAATGAGAATCTAGCCGTAGAGAGATCATTTTCAATGTTTAAAGACATTTTAGCATCAAACCGGAATAGTTTTACGGAAGATAATTTGGAGAAATACGCTATAATTCAATCTTTTACTAATTAAATAATTATGAATTAAAAAATACTAACATTCGGGCTAATTGCAAATTTCGATGTCTTACGAATTATGATATTTGGCGCGCTCTGTAGGAGCCGAATAATAATAATAATAAGATAATAATCGCAGATTTAATAAAAGTTATATTTTATTCAAATATTCCGCCTAATTAAAATTTACAAACTGGGTACTGTCGCGAGCATAAAAAACGGGGACACTTTAATTTGCACTGATCAAACTGGGCTTCGTAATGCCATGTCAGTACGCTTGTCATGTCAGTTTAATGTCATCTTGAATTTTTAAGTAATAAATAAAAATTTCGCAGTTGAATGTATTTTAGAAGGCAAATTAAAACTCATAAAATCAGCTTCCTAAAAATTGTTTTGTAGGTTGACAAATACTGTCAGAGTTTAGACATAATAGGTTAACAAAAATACTGTCAGTTTAAATGTTACACAACTAAAATTGTTGAGAATATAAGTGCCCAATTTCACATTGCTGTCCCCGTGTTTTATGCTCGTGATCGTACTCTAAAATTACAAGATCAAACGAACTTACCTAAGTGAAGTTCGATCTTGATTATATGAAGCCTCGTCGAAATAAATAATACATTGTAGTACCTTCTATTCTTGTACTGAATCACACGTTTAGAGTAAAAAACTGAAAAAACTACCTGCTGCGCCGGCTGCGGGCGTATATGCCTGATTCACTATTTCATTTCTTCAGAGTCTGGGAAGAAAATGTTTGCTGTTATTTAAGGGGCTATTAGGGAGTGGTGGGTGATTATTTATTTCGATGAGGCTTCATATAATCAAGATCGAACTTCACTTAGGTAAGATCGTTTTATCTTGGAATTATATTACAGCCTCGTCTCATAAATAATACATTGTAGATGTTTAGAGATATAAACAGCAAAATTTTATTTCTCCCACATAAGAAGGTTTGTTTCAACAAACGATAATCCAAATTATTAACTCCAAATTAGCTTCCTATGATCCTAATAAAGCTAATATTAAACTCTCTTTTACGTATATTAACATTATTAACTAATTTATTTTTAATTGTTTCCGAAAAAACAAAAAACAAAAAACTGCCGACTATAACTTTTGGTGACTTATCTAAAATTTACAAAAGTATTAGAGTTATCATCCGTCTCCTTGTTAATCTTACTGTAATTAAGCAGTAAGTTCAGCGGCGGGTAATGTGGAGGCGCCTGGTTTGTAATGTTAGACGGAAATGTTTACATCTCAATCCACTTTTCTTATTATCATCTAGGAATTTTTGTAATATTTAGTTTTATTACAGTACTGTACACCAGCAGTTACTGCACATATATTGCGATTTTGATGGAAATATGGCAGTCTGATTGTAGGCCGTCTGATTGGCCCGGATGTTATTATCCGCTTGCCATTTTCTAAGACAATTCCAATTGATTTTATTATGCAAATAATTACGTCATGTAGTAGCTAGTGCCATCAACACTGCAAGTTTGGTGGACAACAGCTCCAATATGTCATGTACATTATACATACCCTGGGACTATCTACGATTCCCAGGTAACGTTATATTTTGACAAACTCGATCGTAACCCAAACGCGCCTTTAATAAAGCTCTAAAACCTTCTGTTAATCACCAAAATTTGCAATATGGCTGCTAGTCAAACATTAATTATTGAAAATTCCAAAACAAATACCGTTGGATTCTAACATTGAAACATCGATATCTAAGACGCTCCAGGTGTCCAGCTTTCTACAATGACTTGTACGACAGCTGTGAGGGCCAAAGAAGGACCACTATTCCAATTGACAAGAGCATCAAACCAACAAAACTTTCCGGATATTTCAAGCACAAAATAAAATTCTACAATTTGTGTTCGTCCGAAATGCCAAATATCAATTTTTGGCTTTTCAAACTTAACTACCATATCCCAAAAGAAGCAGCTTTACTCCCCTTTTGTACCGTTATATCCCATTCTCGATTGAACTCTGTCTCATGTTTGTCTACAGATGCCTGTAGTACTGATACCTGTAAGTAAATATTTTTGCTTTGCACCATATCCAAGTCTCCCTGGCCAACCTAACTAGATGGTAAAATTACTGTCCCTACAGATGATATAAGATAAGGGTGTCGTATTATCAACACTACATATAATATTACAGTTTGATGTGTTTTTGGAAAACCTACTTAAAAATCTCTACTTAAAAAATAGAGCCAGTAATTCTAAATAAATTTATAGAAAACTCTGTTCTAATTTTTCTCAGTCTCCCAATACCCCATCCGATTTTATAACGCATCTAAATAATATAAAGTTTTGTGGATTTTTTCGAATTGTTGTGGGGATATTCTGTACCCACTAATGACGCCTTTCGAAAGATTATCAGAGATGTTTATTACAGCATTAAAGCCTCAATTTAACAAAATTCAATCGAAAGGTTTCATAAAGAGTTATCATAGCGTCCAGCGGCACCGGCTGAAGTCTTTACACCTAAGAATCTATTGTAACGGAGTTACGAATGCAACCTAAAAGTATTTCTTCCTTAGTGCATAATATATACTATGTAGTTTACGTTTATGATAGTTCATATCTCAAATATTCTATCAGTTTAATTGTATCGTTAACCTATTCTGACAATTCTTTGCTGTTTTATTTTATAGCAGAAAATCATTCAGGTAACTAACCGGCAAAAAAAAAATTCTAATCTTTCACCACCGTTTCATTATTTTGATAAAATAATGGGTAAGCAGAGGATAATATAAGCGGCATACAATGACATTGATAAGGTACATTGTTAAATTTAAATCTAGATATTTTTTATCCGATTCTCTTACAGCGACTGGTAAATAGGTGTCTAAAGTTGCCATTTAGTAATTTTTACCAATTTAAGAAAAACTGAGAATGACAGCTCAGTGTGTTAGAGCATTGCGCTAGCTACTCAATAGTCCCTGAGTAATTTCCAGGTTATCGCTGTAATAGTCTAGCAGTTTTTCAAACCTGTACATTTACTTAATGTTCTTCGCCCCTATCCCTTCATTGCGTTGGGTGCGACCTGTACCCTGCGTAGGTACTGGTTCTTGTGTAGAGAGTCTTTGATTGTTCACGCTGTTCGCTCAGATCTGTTCCTTTAGACTGATATTTAACTTCTTTGACCATTCCTTTCATACTAATTTTTGGTATTCTTAGGTGTAAAAATCATGTCAAATTACCATTAATTAGTGGGGGCTTTCATTATGGCCACATTAAAACCCTTGCTTAAATTGTAAGCCGCAAGCTCCCGTCTGATTTTGTTTTTCAATCGCTCAAACCCTTTATAAATCGTTGAGTGGATTCTACACCCTCTCCTTTTGCAACCTTGCTGTTAACACCCTACATATAGCTGAACAGAGCTGTCTCCACTTTGAGTCAAATTAGATTGTCATCGATTGTCTCATTTGATATGAAGTCGCGAGATTCCAGCAATAGCTACTGGATTTAGCTTTGAGCCCGCGGTAACTGACTCCTACTAGTAGGCGCCATTAGTACCTGCGACAATATTTCTTCTTCCATATATACCTCCTCTTGTGTTTGGAAAAACAATTATAATAGCGGATTGTATTATTCATGCAAACAAATGCGTTTTAAAAAAACGTGACTATTTTTGTTATATGTAAATAATATCATAACATATACTCGTATAATATGAGCAAACAAACTAATTCCCAAGTATGCTGTCACAAGCAAGCTTCTATTATAATGATAACGTATTATATTTTATTCTTAACTTTACATCAAAGATATGTTATATATTCTTGTCCCTTTTTCTATTCGGTTATATATTATATATAAATATATGATGAGCATTACTATCACAAGCAAGCTATTTGCAAACTATGCTGTCATAAGCATATTACGGCTACTTTATTGGAGGTCTGTGTTCACAAACACAGCCCTATATTATGATATATACAAAAACAGTCCATGCTGTCACAAGCAGGTTTATAATATCTAATGATAATCTATTATTCAATATATATATATGAATATTAATTATGAGCATTGATATCACAAGTAAGCTATTTTAGACCAGGCAATAGAGCAGAAAATGACTGAGTTCGTGCCAAAAATACTAGCAGGAAGCCGACGGTCCTAGGTCACGTGAAATAGTCCGTAGATGTATTGTGATATGTTTCCTACTCATTTGTTAATTTGTTATAAACAAAAAACCTCAAAAAAACGTGATTTTTCTTCTTTTTTGCGTGCAAAAACTGAACCGATGGAGCAATCTTGTTGCCTTCAACAGACCAATTGTAGACAATGAAAAGACGAAAAAAATAAACCCCACACGCACTCGATCGCGTTAAAACTAATGGAGGAAATTCGAAAAAACCGGAAAAGTCTGCGTTTTTTTCAAAATTTCAGAACTCCGCGATTTTTAAAGTAGTAGTGGAGGTTTTTCGCGACAAAGTAGCGATTGATGGGTACTTTGAGTGTGCACAATCCAGGCGTTTTCCGATGGTTACTTTATGCACAATTTCGATTTAAATGTTTTTTATGCAATATGGTTCGGTATTTTAATTTTTTTTATGTATTTCGAAAGTAGAAGTATTGTGCTACAAAACGTATATTCTGATTTTGCGTTAAAATCTTGCAAAATAGGCGAAAAATGCTTTCAAATAAGACCGAAAACTGCACAGCGCTCCAAAACGGTCGAGTAGTGCGGGATAGGGAGTACCCATCAATCGCTACTTTGTCGCGAAAAGCCTCCACTACTACTTTAAAAATCGCGGAGTTCTGAAATTTTGAAAAAAACGCAGGTTTTTCCGGTTTTTTCGAATTTCCTCCATTAGTTTTAACGCGATCGAGTGAGTGTGGGGTTTATTTTTTCGTCTTTTCATTGTCTACAATTGGTCTGTTGAAGGCAACGAGATTGCTCCATCGGTTCAGTTTTTGCACGCAAAAAAGAAGAAAAATCACGTTTTTTTGAGGTTTTTTGTTTATAACAAATTAACAAATGATATTTGTGAGTAGAAAACATATCACAATACATCTACGGACTGTTCCACGTGACTTGGGACCGTCGGCTTCCTGCTAGTATTTTTGTCACACAACAATCTCTATTGCCTGGGCTATATATAAGTGCACACCATGCTGTCACAAGCAGGTTTATATTATCTACGATAATATGTTATATTATATACATATACAATATTGCTCTCCCAAGCAAGCTAATTACCAACTATGCTGTCACCAGCAAGTTTTTATTATCTATGATAATTGATTATATTATATACATACCTTATAATATTGCTATCACAAGCAAGGTAATTGCCAACTATGCTGTCACAAGCAAGTTCTTCTTATCTAAGGATAAGATATTGTATTATATACCTATAATACGGGCATTGCTAACATAAGCAAGCTAATTGCAAACTATTGCAAATACTGCTGTCACAAGCATGTTTTTCTTATCTAAAGATAAGATATTGTATTATATACCTATAATACGAGCATTGCTAACATAAGCAAGCTAATTGCAAACTATTGCAAATACTGCTGTCACAAGCAAGTTATTCTTATCTAATGATAAGATATTGTATTATATACCTATAATACGAGCATTGCTAGCATAAGCAAGCTAATTGCAAACTATTGCAAATACTGCTGTCACAAGCAAGTTTTTCTTATCTAATGATAAGATATTGTATTATATACCTATAATACGAGCATTGCTAACATAAGCAAGCTAATTGCAAACTATTGCAAATACTGCTGTCACAAGCAAGTTATTCTTATCTAATGATAAGATATTGTATTATATACCTATAATACGAGCATTGCTAACATAAGCAAGCTAATTGCAAACTATTGCAAATACTGCTGTCACAAGCAAGTTTTTCTTATCTAATGATAAGATATTGTATTATATACCTATAATACGAGCATTGCTAACATAAGCAAGCTAATTGCAAACTATTGCAAATACTGCTGTCACAAGCAAGTTTTTCTTATCTAATGATAAGATATTGTATTATAAACCTATAATACGAGCATTGCTAACATAAGCAAGCTAATTGCAAACTATTGCAAATACTGCTGTCACAAGCAAGTTTTTCTTATCTAATGATAAGAATAGATATACCTATAATACGAGCATTGCTAACATAAGCAAGCTAATTGTAAACTATTGCAAATACTGCTGTCACAAGCAGGTTTTAAAATTATCTACTGATAATTTGTATTCTATTGACGGTCTTGTGTTCACAACCAAGTCCATTCTTGCTCTGACCTCTTCGCCCTCCGAGTTGGAAAATGCCGTTTCCTTTTTCTTTCCATTTAATTTTGACAGCTTCTTCTTTAACTTTAAAAAATTTCGGTCCATCGAATAGTCACTGTCACTATCGTTCCTATGCCGTTTTTGAGATTATTTAGGCATTTTTAAATACACTAGATTGTATTAAATTATATTAAATATAATTATATTAAATACGCACTGTGCGAAACGATACGTACGATTCAGCACACGAACGAAGAATGAAATAGTGAATCAGGCATATATGCCCGCAGCCGGCGCAGCAGGTAGTTTTTTCAGTTTTTTACTCTAAACGTGTGATTCAGTACAAGAATAGAAGGTACTACAATGTATTATTTATGAGACGAGGCTGTAATATAATTATATATTAGTAGTTATTCTAGAATTTGAAACATTTGCAGTCCAATAACTAAATGCTCTTTGTACTATTGAATTAAGGAAACGCATTCTGACATTAAAGTAGTCCAGATAATGCTGATTATATTTATTCGATAATATACACTGTGGGCAAAAAAAAAACGGTACAAATGTTCAATTACTTCTATTTCCAAAGATTTTAAGTATATTAAAGCAAGCATTTCTTTGAAGGACTAATTGCTTATGTTGTGAGGATTGAAAACATACCATATTCGCAATTCCACTTCTTCCTTTTCAGTAAAAACAGCAAAAAGCGATGTTTCAAAATTTCACCCTGTATGCAAAAAAAAAATCACCCTGTATTCGATGCAATAAAATCTCTGCTGTCCCTTTTAACCAAAGGAAAAAACATTCATTACTGGCTAATTTTATTACAGCTTGCATTTCACATTAAATTGACACGATGTTATCAGAAATGTTGCATAGCCTAACACAAAGCAACATAACTGTGGATTGAAACGTCCTGTTATTGCGAATATGGTACGGTTTCAATCTTCACACTACAGGTAATTCGTTTTTAAAAGAAATATTTGAATTGACAAAATATTATAGGAAATACGAGTGATCAAAAATTTTTACCGTTTTTTTTGCCCACCGTGTATATATATTTTTTTAAATTATTTTTCACATTTTAAGATTTTATTCATTCGAAATATGTATACATTGAGCGCGTAAAGTAAGGAAACATGACACAATGTCTGAAATGGTTAGTTATTTGAAAAATTTCGTCGATTTTAATTATCAAAATATACATATTTACATCAAATTTAATTTCCGACTTTCAATTGTTTTCGACTTTTGACGCCATCGACACTTACTACATGGCAACACCATATTTTTTGTACTGGTATTGATAGGTCTGTTAATTGTAAAGTAAACCATTTAAAAAAAGCGAGAAAAAGACAGTTGAAACGTAGTGTTATATTGATAACTTTTTTTTTGTTTGTGGTAAGCGAATATGCGTTTTCAAAAGCTGCATTTCTTGTCAGGTTATTGCGTTTTTTTACGTTTTATGAAGCCGTTCGCACCCCACTTAAAGAATCGCTGTAAATGCGTTAAAAACATTTGGGAACATATTTTTACAATTTCACGTAAAAATACAGAGATTTAGGTTTACTATGATTCCATTTTGAGGTTTCTAGGACAAGGTTCAGCTGGAATAAAATAATAAAGCGAAACACTACTGCCTTCCGCTATCTACCTACGGCAGTCAGACAGTGACACATTGCTCACCGTATCGCTCTGTCTCTTTTGCTTGCGCCTGCAACACTTCTCGCCAGCCAATATAAAGCGCGGGTCCTTTCCAGTTATACGTAGTATATACAGTTCACTGTTCACAACATAATTTTCCGTCCGCGCATTGCCAATTACACTACAAGGTAATACAGAAGATCAGTATTCATAAATATGTGTACAAATCAATTGCAACTTTCATATTCTTCCTCTGTACCCCCATAGTTTTCTTGTCTTTGTAGATATTAGCCCTGAAAATTTTAAGACAATGAAATAAATAACAGTGTGAAAAGCTGTCGAATTGATTTGGCTATGTCCGGCTGTCTGGCCATCAGTTCGTCTGTGTATACGATAACTGCCGCAACTTTGAAGTAACTGATCTGAAATTTGGTATACAAGCTTATCTATTAAAAAGTAAGTACAAGTTCGTTAATGGACAAAATCGGTTAACTTTTTTTAAATATTTTGCGGTGTGGGGTATTTTTCCCTTGCTATATCTTCGTAGATCATGAAGGGCACCTCATGCTTTCGTTTTTCAACATTGCGGTTATTTCACTCAAAACATATCAGGATCACTTTACGATCGATTACATTACAACAAATTAACAAAGCAAACAGCTTGCAATGGGAATATCAAAGAACATTAATACTGCATTCATTAATTTTAGTTATATTTCCTCAATCTTCTAATTTTTACAATATTTAACGGTGTATGTTTAATTCTGTCGTGTAGGGAAAAAAAAGCTATGATTGTGCATCAGTTATCTGAACCATATCTATTCATTGTTTGCATGAATGTAAACAACGAAAATGCTGTTTGCAACACCTACAATCATATTTTAAGTTGATTTTGAAATGCCTAAGATTACAGTTATAGTTACCGATACAAACGTCCTCATATCAAGAGTCCAAACGCCTAAAGCTGTTATTTTTGCAGTTTTCTGGGCTCGTTGCATTATTAGGCACACAGATTTTCGAAGACCTGGTTGATTTTTTACAAACCAGTTTGATTCGTACACTGCATCTGCCACACTAGTTGTCTAAAATAATAAAGAGTATAGATCATTGTAAGTATCTAGAAATAAAAAAAGTACTTGACTTGCAATATACTGCCCAGCTGTGCAGTACATGTATATTTGAAATGTTAGAGCAACAAATAATGGTACATGTCTTAATGAGAAGTAATGAGAAGTACGTCCTTGGATAGTCTGAAAGGAATATAAAATAGTTATTGCTCAAAATACTATGGCTGCTTGTGATTATAGGTGAAATGCTATTTTTGTGCTGTCACACTCGAAAACAGGGCAGGAGAACACGAGGCAGGAGAACCGCTATGGAAGTTTGCGTGACCTAGTGCGGAAAGTACAAATTTCAAATAAACTAAGATCACCAATTTCATTGTTTGTTGATAAGGAATATCTACCCGTTGTTATATCAAATTCTAAATACGTTAAATTGAGAAAATTGTAAATAAAGTATAGCGATGACTGTAGTTTTAGTTTAGTATGTTTGTACGCATATGTCATTTACAGTGTAAATAACAAATATAAATCTGCCAGAATTTGAATTAGATTTTAGACTTGACGTTTCGTCGAAGTGGTACCAACCTAACATTCCCTATGCAGTAATTTTTTTAATAATGATCATAACTTCTTTATTTGTGATCCCATCAAAAAAGCGTTTTGACGCTATAAAGGCACTTTTTTGTCCACAATTATATTATGGCAGTTTCAAAATTTTCGCCAATGGATTCGCCAGAAACAATCAAAACTTTTGTGTTTTTTATGGACGCCATATTGGTTTTATACATGTTTGGATTCATCATTTCTTTCTGAGTCATTTGGTATGCCACATGCCATATTTTGATTACAATAAGATAATAGAATTGACAGAAAGTTGTACACTTCGAGAATTGCTGAAAATCGGATGGTACCATGGAATACGTTTTGGTAAACAATGTGATATCAACCTATCTGTAACCATCTGTTGAAAGAAATTGGTGAGAACTCAGAATTTATAAAAATTTAACGCGAATGCGAGTCTTTTCGAATGGAGTGGGGATATCACGGGTTGCCCTCTGGTTCGTATCTAGGAGCAAGTTTGCTTGTTGCTAAGAACAATAACGCACCCGCCACGCCCATACGTTTCAATCAAACGTATGGGAACGTATGGGCGTGCCGCGTGTGTTACTGTTCTTAGCAACAAGCAAACTTGCTCATAGATACGGGCAACCGGTGATATCCCCACTCCATTCGAAAAGCTGCGCAATCGCTTCAAAAAGATGACGAGAGTAGATCCCCTGAGACCCAATTCTCGTCATCTTTTTGAAGCGAATGCGAAACGTCGCGAAGGGAGTGGGGAGTGGGGTTGCTAACACGTTGCTAAAAACAATAACACACGCGCCACGCCCATTCGTTACCATACCTTTGATTGAAACGTATGGGCGTGGCGCGTGCGTTATTGTTCTTAGCAACAAGCCATCAACAAGCCAACTTGCCCCTAGATACATACCGGAGGGCAACCGGTGATGTCCCCACTCCCTTCGCGACTTCACGCATTCGCTTCAAAAAGATGACGAGAATAGGGGTCCTGGGCCCGCAAAAATTAGCACCTTTTTGTACCGCGCCATAATCAGGTGTGGTTTTGTTTTAATATATGGTGCGATATAGTGGCCAACCAATTAACCGGACCACTTTTTTATAACAAAAATTTAACATCGGCAATGTATGGGCAATATTGCTCTCTGAGGACGTGGAAGAAAGAATAGACGATATACCGTTGGCGTTACAATAAAGTATGTGGTACCAACAAGACGAAGCACCTACACATAATGGCCGAATCGTGAGGAACTATTTAGATATGAGACATAAACGGAGAGTAATTGCTACCTATTCAAAAGTATCATGGCTACCAAGATTGCCGGATATACCCCTTGTGATTTTTATCTATGGAGTGACTTAAAAAATAATAATTTTGGCAAGGTTGGAGAGTTACGTGACACCGTTATCGCCGCTTTCAATTTGATTGACAGAGGAACCCTCGGTAAGGGCACCATATTACGGAATGCTGTGAAAAATTCCTCCATGAAAATGGCGCGATTTTTGAAAACATTATTTAGTTTGTTAAACTGTTGTTACTTTTTTATGTTGTCTAGTTAGCACATTTGTATTTAAATAATAATAATAATAATCGTTTATTGACCCAAAGAACAACACAGTAATTACAAAATTACAAAACCCTAATTACGAAATAACACACAAATTATAAAACTAATATAGGATATAAATAATGGGGCAAAAGTGTTGCCTTCACCGGAATTAGATATTATCGTACATTCCAAAAGTTTACTGTAACTTGACTATGGGCACATAATTACTGTATCACTCAAATGTGTTTTTTCATGGCACCATGCGATCATTTCAGATATTAAATAAAAACTCCAATTTCGCCGATTTATTGTATTCTAAATATGGCAAGTGGCATACCAACTTACTCAGAAACAAATTCTGAATCCAAACATGTATAAAACTAATATGGCTTCCATAAAAAAAGAAAAGTTTCATTTGTTTCTGACGAATTCATTAGCGATTTTTTTTAACTGACAATCAAATTGTAGACAAAAACGTGCCTTTATAATGTCCAAGCGCTTTTTAGATGGGATCACAAATAAAGAAGTTATGACCATAATTAAAAAAATTAATTTTCTTTTTTAAAATAGCTTGGAAACCACTTGAAATTCAACTGTTTTCTGAACAGATTATGACAGAGCACATAAGAATGCACTACTTTCCCCATTTACCCGACTTTCTACCTCTATTAATAATAAAAGTACCCATACAATCCAACGTTCCGCGAGACACAGTGTATACATATAATATAATTTTTCTATCTGCAGGGCACTCCTAATTTGTTGTTTTTATATCGTTGCAAAATTTGAGATCGATCTAAACATATTAACTCATTCCCCAAGTATCTTAAAACGGCGAATAATTACATTAAGAGAAAAACAAAACTTCTTTCGACACGGTTACTAGCTTGATCTAAACTTTTGGTCTAGATATCAGAGCATTCACATATTTCCAAGTACGTTATTTGTTAAAAACACAATAATCTAAGCTAGGCGACTATCCTGGCCAACAAAGAACAAAATCACAAAAAAAAACTGGTTCTGATATGCCAAATTGTATCTAGCTTTAAAAAAAGTATTTTTGATTAATTGTAGTTATTTAGCACTGATTTTCTTAAAACTAGACTCAACTCAAAATTTCTGTGTACGGATTCAGATTTTACGAAAAAAAAAAAAAACGTACCAGAAACACCCTACTACATAACCCCCTGTTTAAAAGTGGCATAACTGAATATACAATCTGTTGTCAAGAAAGATGTTTTCGATGTTTTTGCATATTGTAGTACGTCTGCTATTGTATTAGTAGACAGATACGTGATATGAGCCACAGCGAGTAGACGTGCGCTCAGTTCTCCCGACAAAATTTGTAATTTGTGTACGGAAATTGTGGGATCTGATTATAAGTACAAGTTCGAAATACAGTGGATGCCGGTGTGTTGCCGTTTTGTGTTAAAAAGAAAAAAGTTTGAAGCTGAACTTTTACGATAATGGTGGTAACAAAGAAGCAGCTTAGTGACTTTGAAGAAGTACTTACCGAACTATTCAAGAAGGAGTCTTTTATTGGTAATATAGCCAAGGCTATTTCTGCAATTGTTAAAGATGAATTCACTGAACTGCGTGATAAAATTAAAACTCTTGAAGATAAGGTGGAAACACTAGAACACGAGGTCGTACGGGTTAAGTCCGAAAACACAGATGCTCGCGCGGAACTGGAGGAAAAACACGACCGGCTTGAACAGCATTCCCGGCGAAACAACATTCGCATTTTCGGTGTGACTGAAAGGGAAAATGAAGATACTGAAGCGGTATTTTTAAATATAATTCAGGATAAGATGAAGATCATAATTCCTCCAGATTCAATAGACCGCAGTCATAGAGTGGGCCGATTAAAAAAGGACAAACATAGGCCCATTATCATCAAGTTTGTAAGTCACAAGGTCAAGGCACAGGTGTTTTTCAATAAGAAAATCTTGAAGGGTACGGGAATCACGATTGGGGAAGACCTAACGCCACATCGAGCATCCGAAATGCAAAGACTGCAAGAAGAGTATGGCAGGAAATCGGTCTGGAGCCGTGATGGTGTTTTGTATGTACGGGACAGTGATGGCAATAAGAAGAAGATGCTAAGTTAGTTTCTCTTTTTTTGTGGTTTTCTGTCGTGGGTGTGTATAAATCCCATCTTTTGTTTGTTGTCGGGAACTGAAATGCGCTTGAATTTGTTTTTGCTCATTTATTTTGAATTGTTTTTATTTTGCTAATGAATATCGCTTATGTAAATATTAGGTCATTGCTGCCTAGCATTGCTGATTTTCGCGAATTTGTCTCGGGGAATAATTTTGATTTAGTTTTAGTTGCGGAGTCTTGGCTGGCTGATAAACATGCAGTAGAAGCTTGCCACATTGATAGTTACAGGTTTTTCCATCAGTCTAGAAGTAGAAAAAGAGGTGGAGGTGTCGGTATCTTTATAAAAAATAAATATAAAAGCAGCAAGATAGATGTTCAGACATTCGATCATTTAGAGCAGGTGTGGATCACTATAACAATAAATCGCAAAAAATATGGAGTGGGAGTTGTGTATAGACCGCCTGCTGCAAGTATACCATTGTTTTTTGACTCTTTTGAGGAGACGTTGGGGTTTGTGGTGACTGAATGTGATGAGGTGTTTGTGGGAGGTGATATAAATATAGATTTGTTGTACGATCATTCTGATGCGGGAAAATTTCTTGACTTGTTGGAGTCGTATGGTCTAAATCAAATAGTCAATGAGCCAACGCGAATTACTTCAAGGTCTGAAACTTTAATAGATATAGCGGTGTGCTCAAGTGATGATTTTTCGCTTGTGGGGTTGCGTTCTTTGCATGGCCTGACTGACCATGAACTGATTCATTGTAGGTTGAAATGCGATCCTGTTAAGATAAAACCAAGCATTCGAACATACAGAGATTTCAAAAATTTTAATCTACCTGCCTTTACGCTGGATCTGGAGTCATTACCATTGCAGGTTCTTTATCAAATACCTGATATCGATATTAAAGTAAAGTATTTCAACAATTTATTGTTAACGCTGTTCGATAAGTACGCACCGGTTAAAACTAGTAGATTTACCAAAAAACCCGCCCCTTGGCTGACGTCTCATCTTAGACATTTGATGAAAGTAAGAGACCAATTATACTCAAAATATAAAAAAAGTAAAGATCCACGTGATTTAGAAGAGTATAAAAGTCTCAGAAAGCACGTCGAATGCGCGATTAAAACAGAGAGAAAGGCTTATATGCAGACAGTAATAAATGGGGGAGCGGATGGTGAAATGTGGGGAATTATGAGACAAGTAGGTGTGGCAAAGACAAAAAAAATTGCCTTGCCTGATGCTCTAAGCGATGTTAATGCGATAAATCACAGTTTTGTGGGTACCGCGACAAACTCGGATGAAATAGACCCAAATCTGTTGTTCTTTTACAATAATAACAAAAAAAAGTAACCAGGGTGGCGCCCTGTCTTTCGAGTTGGTGGACGAGAATGTAGTTGCTAACTACTTGCTTAAAATTAAATCTAACGCGCTTGGTATAGATGGTATCTCGAAATTGATGCTGTGTTACTGTTGTCCATATGTCCTGCCGTACATTACACACATTGTCAACTACTGCTTGGAGAATAGTGTGTTTCCTTGTTGTTGGAAGACAGCTGTTGTAACGCCTCTGCCAAAAATCGCCGAACCCGTGACCTACAAAGACTTGAGGCCCATTAGTATTTTGCCAGCATTCTCTAAAATATTAGAAAAGATAATAGATTTTCAAATGAGAAGGTTTATAAATCAGCACAATATATTACCATTGACACAGTCTGGATTTCGCAAAGGCTATGGGTGCGCTACAGCCATGTTGCATATTACTGACGACATCTTCAGAGCAGCCGACGACAATGAAATGACAGCACTAGTTCTACTCGATTATTCCAAGGCATTCGACACTGTGAATCATCCACTGTTAGATGCTATTTTAAATTACATTGGTTTGAGTGTCAATGCACGGGTCTTAATATCAAATTATCTTGGAGGTAGATTTCAACTAGTTAAAGTAAGTGATACCGTATCTGAATCAGAAAAATTGTCCACTGGTGTGCCTCAGGGTTCAATATTAGGTCCTTTGTTGTTTTGTATCTATACATGTAACTTCAGTAGCTGCTTAAAATATTCAAGCTCGCATTTTTACGCTGACGATACACAGATATACCATTCATTTACTCCCACTAATATGGTTGAGGCTCAGCTTAAAATTGAAGAAGATATAGCGGCGCTAAAGGATGTATCCACCATGCATAGGCTCGAGCTGAATCCGGATAAATCGGCTGTGTTACTGTTTGGAAGGCGTGCTGCGCGCGAAAATTGTGAAGATTTTAGCATAGGGGTGGGAGACAGGGTTATTCGGGCCGCAAAGAGTTGTCGGAATTTGGGACTTCAAATGGACACTGATCTTAGATTTAGAGACCACATAGTACAAAAAAC
Source organism: Melinopterus prodromus (assembly GCA_964023965.1). Taxonomy (NCBI): domain Eukaryota; kingdom Metazoa; phylum Arthropoda; class Insecta; order Coleoptera; family Scarabaeidae; genus Melinopterus; species Melinopterus prodromus. Next base: position 53,101 of record CAXIES010000203.1, read on the forward strand.
AAAAAAATCTATTGTAGCACTCAAGTTAATCCATACTATTAAACATGATATCAGCGAAAAGGTTAGAGCCAGGTTATGCGACTCTCTTGTGCTGAGCCACTTTAATTTCTGCGACATTGTATATGGGAATTGTCTTGATCAAGTTAGTGCAAATCGCGTGCAGAGAGTTCAGAACTCTTGTCTAAGGCTGATATTCGGGTTAAGAAGGTGGGATCATGTATCAGCTAAGCTGCGGAGCGTTGGATGGTTGAGTATGTGCAGCAGGAGGAAATTACATTTACTTGCGTTTTTTCATAAGTTATTGACAATAGGTATACCACCGTACTTATTTAATAAGATTCAGTTTAGAACGGATGTACACAACATCAATGTTAGAAGCAGAGGACTTATTTCTCCCCCACAGCATAAAACCGCATTTTTTGAAAGATCGTTTAGTTATAACCTGCCAAAATTTTATAACTTGCTACCAGACTCCGCAAAACGGTTAACGTTGCCGGCATTCCGTGTGAGAATTCAGCAATGTCTGGCCCTTGAACAAATTATTGACTGATTGTAATGATTTTCTTATTGTTTGGATTATTTAATGATTGAATTGTGTTGCTTTATCGCGTTATGTCATTATTTCTTATTATTTCTATTTTCATTTTTTTTTTCTGACAGGGTTAAGTGGAAGAGAGGGATAGTATCCCTAACTTCGCCCTGTATACAAGTGTAATATTTTGTGTATTGTATGTCAGTAATTAATAAAGGCATTATTATTATTATTATTATTATTATTTGTGTATTATAATCTTTTGTCGGATTTCACCAACAAGAGATAAATAATTGTCGACTTACTTATAATAAAAATTACGGAAAAATAATAAGTTGTAAACGAACAACGGTCGATCTCAAACGTTCACCGAGAAAGCATTCAAGCCCTAAATTGGCTTTAAAACACGCACAAACCGTCAGCACATTAATTATCAAAGTTTGCTACGGAACCAAACAGAGAAAACCATTTAATAAACAACAATATAAAAACATAATAAACAATGCTTTATAAACCATAACAAATTGAATTCAATGTTTTCTTGCCAAATAAGAAGAAGAACTGTTACAATACTGTCTTTACCTATTTTATTTACTTATCACTCTGATACTGTTTCAAATAATACGGACACCATACGCAAGTATACATACCCTTCAACCATCAAGAAATATATTGATACACATATGGCAAACAATGATGTTCCAATTTGACTGAGAAGTACCATGGAGTACATGTCATTGATTTGAATGAGATACCTAAAATTTATGATTAGTATGGTGGTTAAAAAATGCTGTAATTGATTTGATGGACCAGGCAATAGAGATTTTTGCGAGACAAAAACACTAGCAGGAAGCCGAAGGTCCCAGATCACGTGGAACAGTCCGTAGATGTATTGTGATGTGTTCCCTACTGGCAAATATCATTTCTTAACATATGATAAACAAACAAAAATTGTGTTTTTTTTACGTTCTTTGCTTGTAAAAACTGAACCGATGGAGCAATCTTGATGCTCTCAGCAGACGAATTGTAGAGGATGAAACGACGAAAAAATGAACCCTGCATGGACTCGATTGAATTAATATTAACGGAAGAAATCCGGAAAACCGCAAACTCCAGCGTTTTCAAAAAAATTCATAACTCCCACATTTTCAAAGTTATAGCGGAGGCTTTTCGCGTGAAAGTTGCGATTGGAGGGAACTTTGAGTGTGGACAACCCAGGCGATTTCTGATGATTGGTTTTTGCACAATGGCGATTTAAATATTTTTATGCAAAACGTTTCGGCGAGCCTGGATGCGTCGGAGGTGGTACGATTTTAATTTTTTTACGTATTTCGAAAGTAGAAATTGTGGTACAAAACATTTATTCTGATTTTGCGTTAAAATGTTGCGAAATAGGTGAAAAATGCTTGCAAACATGACCGAAAACTGCCGCGCGCTTCAACGCGGTCGACTAGTAAGGGCAGGCGGCCGACGCGGGGAAGCTCGCAGCGCGCTTGTATTTCTAAGGATACGCGCTTTCCCGCGTCGACCGCCTACCCCCACTACTCGACCGGTTTGGAGCGCGCGGCAGTTTTCGGTCATGTTTGCAACCATTTTTCACCTATTTCGCAACATTTTAACGCAAAATCAGAATAGACGTTTTGTAGCACAATACTTCTACTTTCGAAATACGTAAAATTAAAATCGGAGCACCTCCGACGCATCCAGGCTCGCCGAAACATATTGCATAAAAATATTCAAATCGCAATTGTGCAAATCATCGGACAACGCCTGGCTTGTCCACACTCAAAGTACCCGTCTATCTCTACATTCACGCGAAAAGCCTCCGCTACAGCTCTTATAATAGCGGAGTTATGAATATTTTTAAAACCGCAGGCTTTCCGGTTTTCCGAATTTCCTCCGTTAATATTAATTCAATGGAGTCCGTGCAGGGTTCATTCATTCTCGTCTTTTCATTCTCTACAATTCATCTGCTGAAAGCATCAAGATTGCTCCATCGGTTAAGTTTTTACAAGCTAAAAACGAAAAGAACACGATTTTTTAGGTTTTTTGTTTATAACAACTTAAGAAATGATATTTGCAAGTAGGAAACACATCACAATACATCTACGGACTGTTGCACGTGACCTGGGACCGTCGGCTTCTAGTATTTTTGTCACGAACTCACTCATTTTCTGCTCTGTTGCCTGGTCTATTGCATAGATCGCTGTGATATAAATGAACACAAATTGAGAAGGCACAGCGTAGAAGAAATTGAAAGTTCATAGATAAGAACACCCCTAACTTACACTTACTCTAGCACTAGGTTGTGTTGCTTTGTTAGTTGAGCTACTCGTTGGTGAACAATTCTGTCGTCTCCAACAGATTTTTCGTTGATTGGTAAATTTGCGAATCCATATTTAACTTTCTCCAATTCACAATATCCATAAGACAGTAAAGAGAAGAGGACTCCATCAAATCCAACAAGTGCGAAGTACATCCATAAAGTTACCCAAATTTGCCATACATAGTTAGCACTGTAGAAGTAATTGTTGTTAATATCGTAGATATTATACCAAACTGCAGGTAATTCTCTTTCTTTGACGAACATTGGTTTGAATAAATATCCAGAAAAAGCTAACGCAAATGTCATGCTGAAAAAATTAAAACCTTTTTGGAATACAGATTGAATCTGCCGTATTTCAGACGCTGCTTCTTCGCCAAAAATATCAACTGGCCAAAATTCTTCCAGTCGTTTGATTACACTTGCACATTCTTTACGGTGTACAAGAAGGACAGCACACTTGGTCACAACCTTAAACAAATATGATAAAATTATGAAACTGCTGCGAGCATTTGGATCAGCAGAGATAGATAACTCAAGAAAACAAAAAAGAAAGCTCAATAGTTTTAAGAGCTGCATGTAATTTGGTAGTTGATCTCAAAAAACAATCAAAGAGTCAATTATAAAAAGCTTAACGAAGTACGCGCAAAAAAATAGTATATTATTATACAAGTTTTATAAGACATCAAATTGGCGCACGAGTTGTTTCGACACGACGAGCGTAGCGAGGAGTGCCACGAGTGCGCTAATATAAGTCTTATAAAACGAGTGTAATATACTATTTTTTTTTACTTTGCATCATTAATTTTATAAAAATTTAGAAATTCGCGCTAAATTAGAATCCATGGTATTGTGCGGGTACGACGTGGCAGTACTGTACTGTCAACTTCGTAAGGTTGGGATAAAATAACAAAATCTAATTGTGAATAATTTTACTCTACTTTAGCCTACAAGTTTTAATAAATAATCAGCGAGGTCGCAACTATGATCAAAATGGAGCTTGGGGGAACACTTTTAACCCTACTGTTATAAATACATGAAAGATAACCTATAAAGTTACAAAAAAGTTAATATAAAATAATGGTTTCATAATTATAATAATCACAATAGACGTGTCTGGCGGTAACTGATTAGTTACTTCAAAGAATAAGAACTTACTAAAGAATTGTTATAACAGTTAACGCTTAATAGCAGTTTCTACCTAGTACCACTGGCTTATACAAGTTTACATGCACATATAATTGAAACTAAATTGAAATTTCGGTGTAATAATTTATTAGAATAAATTATACGTAGTAAAATTACATGTGGTGGAGGTAATACAAGTACGTTTCACACAACCAGAACTAAGACGAAGTCAAAAGCGACGGACAAAAATGAATACGGTATCGAACCGAGCAGAATTCGGTTCAAAATGTTACCGAAAACTTATACGTTACATAACCTAAGAAATCCTCAACACTTTAAACGTACTATAGCTTCCCACGTGTATGCTGATATTCAATAAACCATTTATTCCACATATACATATAATCCCGCAGCAGTAATTAAAAACGTTCATATCTACGATGTAGGTTTGATCTTCGATAATACCTTATTAAAGTATATTTGGCCTTTGAATTATATCTGAAAAGGCGATTTGATGTTTAGTTGAAAAGAATGATGACGGTCGGTTAACAGAGTCGCAAAACATAACCGAAAACGTCATGCTGACGTATTTTGATGAGCACAGCAAAACTAAGAAATCCCCAATCCTGTGGCCATACTATGGCAGGCTACACGCATGTTTAAATATGTATAGAATATTGATATTTCGTAGTTTATGCGATTTCAAGCGATTAAAAAGAAGCACTGTGTGGTTATTTGTTGTACGTTTGACATATGGCATCGAATGGCAATTGATATCAATGTGTACCAATCTTACTAAAAACGGTGTTACAATTTGTTAATTGTAACACCGAAAACTGTATTACAATGTGTGCATTGTGAATGCAAAGTAGAAAAATTGATATTATGTTCGCCGCACACAAAAAGAGGTAAGGTAAACGTCCCAAATTCAGAAACTGTCCTAAACTCCGACACATTTCCGTTTAATTGTATAAAATAAGAAATCTACAGCATTGACATTTATTTTAGGACATCCGGTTTGTTGATTTGACATTACACTTATCAACCCACAATATCGTATCTTATTCTACCAATGTTCTAACGATCAGAATATAGGTAACTTAAAAGTTTGACTGATCTGGATAATTGAGTGGTATACTATTTTTTTTTTCATTATACGGTAACTGCAATTCAACTTCTTTTTTACATCGCTACAGGATAACAGTAATTAAGAAAATTCTAATAATAGCTATTTAGGCTGACTAAAAATGCTTTATATTGTGATAAATCATAATAATACGGCGTACTACTCTTTTAACTACTATTATTTACAAATTTAGGAGTGTCGAAGTTAGGTACATGTAAATATAGCACGTCCTTAAGTCAGACATGTGTGTCGGTATTGTGTACATGGCCATGGTACATGGTTAGAAGTAATACATCTGGCTCTATTGCTATCTTTACACAAGAAAATAACATATTTTACATCGTTTGCTATATTACAATTAATTGTACGCATTTTGTCCAAATTCCGACATGAGTGTTGGAATTACGGACATCAATAACCCCTAAATATTACGCTAGCCGAGAGAGAGTAGCGTTTTTGGCATTAATACAGCTTCTCTGGAGATAACAGTTGAACTCTTGTCATGTCCATTAAAAAATCATTATTCTAGCGTGAAACTCCCAAATAAATTAAAAGGAAATTGTTTTTCTGTAACATTATTATCTATTGCTTGGAGAGAATATTTGTTAATAAAAAGTAGAAAGCACAAGATAAAATCATTCTAAAGAAATAATAAAGGAAGCGAAAAAAGAACAGAATGAAAAGCTGTGCCAAGAAAAATACTAAACATTCCAGATGCAAGAAACAGTAAAATACAGATGAAGGCGAGAGGGCAGACTGAAGAAGTAATTAAAAATGGTAAAACATAAATGTTTAACATTTCTTAATAATGAATCTTATTTAACAATATTTAAAACACTTAATTTAAAATACTTGATTGTTAAGGAAATATTTGTTTAAAAAAGTTGAGATAGTTATTACCACCGCATAAATATAAACTTCTACAGTTACAGAGGTAAAAAAATCGTGTTTGTGTGCTTGACTCAATTTTAGATTAATACTTCTGTCTACTGACATTAGGGTACTCAAAATTGCGAGCTTTCGGTCATTTGGTGATAAAAAATACCCAGATATACAGAATTTCAATGAAATATTAAAATGTTTACAACAATAAACAATGAACAATTTGCGATAACTTGTTTTGTTATGTAGATACGATAAACAGTTTTTAAGATTTTTTTGCCGTGTCTTCATATCGAAGTAAATTTCGAAAAATTTGCATTTTTTTATCATCCCTGTAGGCCCAGTATGTAACGAACAATTGATGCAAGCACACAAAATAGTATCGAGTTGCGGGCATAGTGTTTATTGTATCCATGTGTACACATAAATGAACAAAATCTAATTGTGAATAATTTTACTCTACTTTAGCCTACAAGTTTTAATAAATAATCAGCGAGGTCGCAACTATGATCAAAATGGAGCTTGGGGGAACACTTTTAACCCTACTGTTATAAATACATGAAAGATAACCTATAAAGTTACAAAAAAGTTAATATAAAATAATGGTTTCATAATTATAATAATCACAATAGACGTGTCTGGCGGTAACTGATTAGTTACTTCAAAGAATAAGAACTTACTAAAGAATTGTTATAACAGTTAACGCTTAATAGCAGTTTCTACCTAGTACCACTGGCTTATACAAGTTTACACGCACATATAATTGAAACTAAATTAAAATTTCGGTGTAATAATTTATTAGAATAAATTATACTTAGTAAAATTACATGTGGTGGAGGTAATACAAGTACGTTTCACACAACCAGAACTAAGACGAAGTCAAAAGCGACGGACAAAAATGAATACGGT
>CAXIES010000204.1:0-104730 GCA_964023965.1 Melinopterus prodromus
CTATCGCTGCAATCCAGCAACCGAAGGAGACTTCTGGATCCGTGGACGACATGATTGGGATTGACATGCTCTCTCGACAACTGAGAAGAAAAATTCTTCTATTTCTCGCATTAGCTAGCTTGGTGTTCAGCGAAGCCCAGGTTTTGAGGGTGCTAGACGCCTCGGCACCATACCTCGTGGAGATGTTGTTGTAGAATCCCATCTCGAAAGTAACGTTGAGAGTAGTTATCGACCGACTTCGTTGGAAATTAAACGTATAAAATATCGTGGGAAATTCGGTCAGACGGGCATTATAAAGGAAACTCCTTTTATCTGCGTTCAAATTTTCGTTTTTAATTTAAAACTTCTTCAGGAACTAGCTGCACAGAACAAAACAAAGGCCTTAGCAAACTACAATCAATAAACAGGCAAAAAAAAAGTCCACTTACAATTAGAGTTGGAGAAAAAAACTTGCTAGGAGACATTATCGTCCTCTAAGCTGGTTGGGTTGTTCAGAAGCGATGATTTCCGTGTTGTTGTCGGTGCCGGTAGGACGGTTGGTGGCGTGTTTTCTAATATTAAGGACCAAACTCCCGTTGGTTGAGATCGAATGTCATTTATTGTATTCCGTGCGGTGGCTGCTCCCTGAAATACTATGGTCAGACCAGTCAGTGGCTTAAATCGCGCATTGCACTTCACAAAAGTGATACTAAATTACGGCGAAAAAACTGTGCAGTAGCGCAGCATGCCATTGATTGTGACCATGTAATGAAGTGGAGCGAGACCGAAATTGTGGCCACGGAGAATAACTATAAATCCAGACTTTTCCTGGAAATGTATCATATTCAGGCCAACGGGAACAGTAGTTTGAATTTTAAGTCTGACACTAGTCAATTAAGCGCGATTTATTCGTTTTTAATCAACCATAATTTTTAAAAGTTTGCACGATGCGGTTTGAGGTTGGTGGCCCTGACGTTCGAAATGGATTCGTCGCGCGCTTTTCTGTGTTTACATACATTCATAACCAATTGTTCAGTCGTCAAGTGACATGTATCCCTGTGATTTTTAAGGTGTTTGTAATGTGATGTGTCGTTTAAGCGTACTTCGTTTGATACCTGATGCTTTGGCGTGTTGCCTTCGATAACGATAATGTCTCCTAGCAAGTTTTTTCTCCAACTCTAATTGTAAGTGGACTTTTTTTTGCCTGTTTATTGATTGTAGTTTGCTAAGGCCTTTGTTGTGTTCTGTGCAGCTAGTTCCTGAAGAAGTTTTAAATTAAAAACGAAAATTTGAACGCAGATAAAAGGAGTTTCCTTTATAATGCCCGTCTGACCGAATTTCCCACGATATTTTATACGTTTAATTTCCAACGAAGTCGGTCGATAACTACTCTCAACGTTACTTTCGAGATGGGATTCTACAACAACATCTCCACGAGGTATGGTGCCGAGGCGTCTAGCACCCTCAAAACCTGGGCTTCGCTGAACACCAAGCTAGCTAATGCGAGAAATAGAAGAATTTTTCTTCTCAGTTGTCGGAGAGAGCATGTCAATCCCAATCATGTCGTCCACGGATCCAGAAGTCTCCTTCGGTTGCTGGATTGCAGCGATAGAGCGCTGACACGCAAGATAGAGTCCTTTAATTGCAGGTTGTGTAGTAAAGTTATTAGTTTTGAAATACAGATTACCATTAAGAATGTTAAGTCACTCGATGAACGGTTGAATAACACTATAGAGAAGGCCAGAGGGTTGGTGCCTGGGTATGTTTTTGAGGAATATTCACGTAATATGACATTTAGTTTTAATAAAAATTTCGCTAGAATAAAAAATAAAAATATAAGAAAACTTACTAGGCTTAGGTCGGAAGTTGTTAGTATCAAGCCCTTTAAGGACAACTCAAAGTGGTTCAGGAATCTTACTGACACCCAGATTCCGGAGGACATTAGGAATTTTTTATCACTAGGTCCCAAATTTAATTTAAGTACAACGTCTATGGATGTTCCCATTGCTGTGTTATTATCTCAGATAGAAAATATTGTGCAGGCTCTACCCTCTGCCCGCCAAGATTTGTACAGGGCGCGGGCCACCAACATGGTGACCAACTCGTATATGTCAAATGCTTCACATCCCTCACGCTCGTCACCGTTTGTTTCAATGTATAGGAAGACGTTAGCGTTTCTGAAGGACCGGCCGGACATTTTAATTGTTGGGGCTGATAAGGGGAGCACGACGGTCGCGATGAGTAGGGATGGGTATGTTACTAAGTCGTTGGCCCTTTTGGAAGATACGTCTGTGTATCAACACCTGAACAGAGATCCCACTATCACAGTCCAGAAAAAGAACAACGAATTTGTCAATGTGCTGAGGGATAGAAAGTTAATTGATAATGATACAGCTAGATCCCTCATCAAGTACAATTCCGTTCCGTCCAAATTCTATGGGTTGCCTAAGATCCATAAATTGAACGTGCCACTGCGTCCTATAGTTGCGTCCATCGGCTCACCAACGTATGCTCTTGCTAAATTTTTGGCTGACATTTTACAGACGTCCCTTCAGGATGACGAAAAATATAACATTAAAGATACTTTTAGTTTTTGTAACTTGATGGAACAAAAGATTTTACCTCCTGACTATGTTTTAATTTCGTTGGACGTTGTCTCTCTATTCACCAATATCCCGCTTGATTTGGTGCTTCATACTATTGGTGAGGCCTGGGGGATCATTGAGCCGTGTTGCAGCATTCCTCGTGTACTATTTTTGGATCTCATTAGGTTTGTGTACACTAATTGTTACTTTACGTTTCAAGACAAATTTTTCAAGCAAATCTTTGGCACTCCGATGGGGTCCCCTTTAAGTCCTGTATTGGCACAGCTTGTCATGGACAGCCTGCTTGACACCTGCATACAAAAGTTATCTTTTAGTCTCCCGTTTGTGTTTAAATATGTCGACGACATCATTTGTGCCGTACCAGATGATAAGGTAGAGGAGATCCTAATAACTTTTAATGGTTACAACCCACACTTACAGTTTACTGTGGAAAGGGAAGTAGACTATGGGGTGCCTTTCCTGGATACTAAGGTTATACGTAACCCAACATCCAATGCCATTATGTTAGACTGGTACAAGAAACCTAGTGCCTCTGGAAGATATATTAACTTTTTCTCAAGCCACCCGATGAGTCATAAGATTAATACCATTTTAGCGATGAGGAATAGAGTTGTACGCATCAGTGATCCCTCATTTAGAGAAAAAAACCTGCGAGACTTGAGTGGCACGTTCATGAATAATGGGTATCCTAGATCATTGGTGCAGAGGCTTATTTTTAACAGCCCCTTTCGCGAACATGCTACGGATGACGGTTGCAGTGTTGCCCAGGTCAAGTACAAAAAGCTAACTCAGATTGATGGTCTGTCCTCTAAGCTGGTTGGGTTGTTCAGAAGCGATGATTTCCGTGTTGTTGTCGGTGCCGGTAGGACGGTTGGTGGCGTGTTTTCTAATATTAAGGACCAAACTCCCCGTTGGTTGAGATCGAATGTCATTTATTGTATTCCGTGCGGTGGCTGCTCCCTGAAATACTATGGTCAGACCAGTCAGTGGCTTAAATCGCGCATTGCACTTCACAAAAGTGATACTAAATTACGGCGAAAAAACTGTGCAGTAGCGCAGCATGCCATTGATTGTGACCATGTAATGAAGTGGAGCGAGACCGAAATTGTGGCCACGGAGAATAACTATAAATCCAGACTTTTCCTGGAAATGTATCATATTCAGGCCAACGGGAACAGTAGTTTGAATTTTAAGTCTGACACTAGTCAATTAAGCGCGATTTATTCGTTTTTAATCAACCATAATTTTTAAAAGTTTGCACGATGCGGTTTGAGGTTGGTGGCCCTGACGTTCGAAATGGATTCGTCGCGCGCTTTTCTGTGTTTACATACATTCATAACCAATTGTTCAGTCGTCAAGTGACATGTATCCCTGTGATTTTTAAGGTGTTTGTAATGTGATGTGTCGTTTAAGCGTACTTCGTTTGATACCTGATGCTTTGGCGTGTTGCCTTCGATAACGATAATGTCTCCTAGCAAGTTTTTTCTCCAACTCTAATTGTAAGTGGACTTTTTTTTGCCTGTTTATTGATTGTAGTTTGCTAAGGCCTTTGTTTTGTTCTGTGCAGCTAGTTCCTGAAGAAGTTTTAAATTAAAAACGAAAATTTGAACGCAGATAAAAGGAGTTTCCTTTATAATGCCCGTCTGACCGAATTTCCCACGATATTTTATACGTTTAATTTCCAACGAAGTCGGTCGATAACTACTCTCAACGTTATATATATATATATATATATATATATATATATATATATATATATATATATATATATATATATATATATATATATATATATCCACCTTTTAGAGCATTCCTGGATAAGTGCAATTCGCTGGTTCGCGTGCAAAGGGGTATATGTCAAAAACAATCATTTTAAGGAAAACTGGATACAACGACTTATAACGAACGACTTATACGTTTCTATGCAATCAAATTCTATAGTTTGTTTAGTGTTTAAAAAAAACGAGTCATATGTTAAACAACGTACTTTATTAAAGAGTTTTATAATATATTGTCTCTTTGGAAACAGATTAAACATTAGAAAATAAACATACATATCCCTTTGTGCACACAGAGACTTATGCCATATACACACATTTTTAATAACGTATAATAGAAACTCATTACTACTAATTAATACTAATTATAACTATAATTCCTCACATTCTTCTTCATTTTCGATGCTGTCTGGATAAATATCTTTCATATCATCAATCGGCAACTCCTTGTAAAAGCCGTGGAAAACTTCATTAATATAAGGCAGTAACTCCATTAGGTTTTGCCTTTTCTTGTTTGCAATGGGTACTGGTCCACTGTAAGGCAGGCCGCAAAATGAGACGCAGGTCCGTGAGGTGACGCAGGGAGACTCACGCCGATTTATTCACGGCAGTGTGTCACGGCGACTACCATCGCAAGTTGGATCGCAGTTCCACTACGCTGTTGCTTAAGGTCTGGCAAAGATGGAAAATATTTCTGTTAAGTTAATAGATTTGAGTTCGGACTCAGAAAGCGAGTTTGTGTTACAAACGGCAAGTTACATCGCGCTAATGAAACAAAAAACAAAAAGAAGTGCATACTTGAAAAAAAGACTAAGTCATGGAGAATTCAGTTTAACTAAGGAATTAGATGATGAAAAATTCATGAACTATTTTAGATTAAACCGTGATCAGTTCAAAGAAGTGCATGATCTCATCAAGAATGACATTGACAAAGTGGGATGCAACGCTACAAGCCCCATTGGAACCGAGGAAAAACTAGCTGTTTTTAAGGTAAGCCATTATATGTAACCTATATTACCTATATCATAATTTTTGTGTAACCTTATTACGCTCTAGGGAGGTAACATCATTATTGGTGGACAGTAAAAAAGTAGCTGTTACAGAAAAATATATTTATTAATAGTATAAAATATAATAGTATTTTATAGTATTTAATATTTAATAATATTTAGGGTAGAGATATATTCATCTATGTTTGGGAATGATGGACTGTCGGAATGGGATGAGCGGGCTATAGTTCGTAGAGTGGTGTAGGATTCACTGGCTGGTTACTATACGGCGACCACTCGTCATATGAAGGCCGCTGAACTGAGTTACTCTGTGTGCTTCCCGGGGGAATGTTCAGCAACCTGGCCTCCATATCTGTAACTACACGAAAAATATCGTTTCTGACAGAAACTGAGAAGACAATGGCATGTTTTTTGTTGCCTTGTACATCGACATGAAGAAAAGGTAGAGAGGGGTCGCTTTGAGCACTCGTTTGTTCCATCAAACTATTTCTTTCTTCCAATCTCAATTTTCTTCGTTCTTCGTGTTGCTCCATGCTTCGTTTCAGTAAGCCAGCAATAGTGTCTTTCTTCTTCTATTTACCAGATGTCGAAGGTGTCGGCGGTCAATTTTCAAGATGCCCCTGTGATTCAGCATCATCCTGGACACTATTGTTGCTTTCATCTTGATTATTTTCTTTATAGAGGACGACATCATCGATATCCAAGTTTTGAGATTCAGGTTGACTATCGTCAATGTTTTTTAGGTTCCCTTCTCGACTGTTATGTGCCATATATGACTGTAAAAATCCCATCTGTTTTTGGTATTTCCATTGTTTAATGGATTCAGCCGCTGCGCCGCTTTTCATACATTTTTGCTGTCTTCTTAAAGCATCTCTCAGCGAATGTCTTAGTCTCTCCCACATCGCTTTCGCTTCAGCACCTGCAACAATGTTGACAAGAAAGCATTTAGATTTGTTAATTCTTCGTTAATACAAATACAGCTACAATTGTAACAATCATTATTCCCTACTATGTAATTACATGTTTTCCGATATGCTTTCCTAATATTAATAACGTCATTTTTTTGTCTTTATTTTTTAATAATTTTATTTTGTTTTATTTTAGGTATTTGGCAACGGGAAACTCATACAGAAGTATTGCATACAGCTACAGGATCGGGGAACGAACGGTCTCTAACATCGTGCTGGAAATATCTCAAGCTGTATGGAAAGTAATGCAACCATTCGTTTTGCCGGAACCTACAAAAGAACAGTGGGAAACCATCGCAGTTGGTTTCGAACAAAAGTGGCAATTTCCGCACTGCATTGGCGCCATTGATGGAAAACATGTTGTGATAAAAACACCTGCAAAAATTGGATCTTTTTTTAACTATAAACACACTTTCTCCGTCGTGCTAATGGCTATCGTCGACTCAAACTATAAATTTATTACTATTGATGTGGGGTCACAAGGGAGGTTCAGTGATGGAAACATTTTCAACACGAGCGTTGTGGCGAACAAAATGTTGAAAGGGACTCTACAGCTTCCATCACCTGCAGTATTACCTCCTATACAAGATCCGATGCCTTTCGTATTTATAGGAGAAGAGGCGTTCCCTTTATCTGAGAATTTGATGCGACCTTATCCCAAACGAAACGACAGTTTCTAAATTTTTGTTGTTTTCTAACAGTGTAAAGAACATGGCCACAATGTGCGTATTTTTGTTCTGACCTCCACACGTATCTGGTGTTGGTAGCACTGCAGCATATCAAGTGTGTATATATTTTTACTAGTGTCATTATTGCATGTATTCTTATCAGACCTCTTGGCTTCGTACGCCTTATCTGCACTCGTCTGATGAACTCTATTATGAGCTGATTTAAAATTTCGTCGTTATTAGTAGTTTTTATTTGTATATTCAGCTTGTCGCAAGTTTGACACGTATCTTTCTTTGGCTGCTTAATGGATATGTTCATTAAATGAAACAGCTTTTCATACAACTTTCTACTTATGGGATTGTATGTATTTTCTTGCTTGGCGTATTCTTCGTAGACTTTTCCAAGTGTGTAGTGTGGCGGAAGATATTTCTTTGTTGTATCTTTTCTGCAGTAGTGACTTTCATAAGCCGGTAGCGACAAAATGTGTTCTTTAGCAGCTGCTATTACATTGTCTGGAACTTTATGCCATGTTCATGGGATCCCCTCTTATCATCGTATGTAATTCCAGAGAAAGAAGTATCTTTATTACGCAGTACATTGCTCACAAATTAGTTGCTTTCATGGAATGTTTTTAAAAAACAACTTTTACATATTTGGCCATTATTTCTTAGATGATATTTAAAGCTTTGTAATCGTTTTTTTCTTGTTTAGAGTCAAAGACTCTAAAGTAACTGTATTAGAAATAATATAATAAAACAAAAAATAATATTTGTTCTCACCGTTTGTATTTTCTCTACACATTTCAATCATTATCTGAGATCTTGTGGACTGCATAGTTAAACGACACCCGCACACTGTTCAACACTAAGAAACAACTGACACATGCTATTGCACACACATGATTTTGAGGTTAAGTGTTAGTGTCAATAGGAACAAGTACTAAAAAGCACTGGTGGTATTGGGTATAAGTGGACTTATACGTTTATGCACGACATATGTAAGATTCAAAGAGATATAAGTCTATTTATATCGTTTAACACATAACAATAATGTGCTAATGTGTTAATGTACCTTTTCGCACTATTCAATATATATATACTAAAAATGTATTTTGAACTTGTATCACTTTACACATATATAGATCACCTTATGATCACACAGATTCGACCATATTTAATTTTCTGGATTTTGATACTTAATATCTAAAGCTATAGATATTAGTTTTAATTTAGCTTAAAACTTTTGTGCTTTTATTTTTATGTCCATGTCATGAACTATATTTCAGTATCTATTATATTAATGTTTTCAATACAGACTTTGGATACAAAGTGCCAATTTTTTATATATGACTCTAAACAATCTACTAATGAATTCCAGCGGACGTCTTGTGGTAATAACAAGGCTGATGCGCCAGCCTCTTTGAATTTGGCTCCAGGTAAATGGTGATTTCTAAAAAAAAATATTATTTTTTATTTCAAGTTTTACACCAACGTCGATGTCTTTACAATACAAATTTAAAAGATGTGCCGAACATCCTTACGTAATTATATCCGGCAGCCCAATAGCGTCGGATGTTGAAAGAAGTTTTCTTACTTTAGCCATATTGCTAGCATTGTCTGTAACTACACTGCGTACAATGCAATTAAAACTTTGACATTTGTATAATGCATTTTCTATCAAACTAAACAAATACTCACTGGTGTGACTATTCTCGCCAGTTTCTATTGCATCAATAAGCTGTACAATTCTCGTCATCTTTTTGAAGCGTATGCGTGACTTTTCGAATGGAGTAGCGATATCACCGGTTAGGTTGCCCGTATCTATGAGCAAGTTTGCTTGTTGCTACGAACAATAACACACGCGCCACGCCCATACGTTCCCATACGTTTGATTGAAAAGTATGGGCGTGGCGCGTGCGTTATTGTTCTTAGCAACAACCTAGATACGAACCAGAGGGCAACCGGTAACATCCCTACTCCATTCGAAAAGTCACGCATTCGCTTCAAAAAGATGACGAGAATTGGGTCCCAGTTCCGTTTGAGGTGTTTGTTATGGAAATACAAACAACAGGCTCGTTGTAAATATTACTCCAGCCATCAATGGCCATACATACAGTTTTATTATTTAAATATTTTTCCATATTTAACATAACGGTGCTATACACGTCATTTAGCAGATCACCACGAATTTTCTGCCTGGTTGGTGGTATATATCCAAGACGTAAAACCGCCACCATCTTTTTAAATTCTACATGATCAACATGCCTAAAGGGCGTATTAAATTAAATTACTTTATTTCGGCCATCACACGCTAATACAAAATATAATAATACATATCAAGTACTGCATGGTCGCAATGGCTGGACTTCGTTTCATCTCTCGCGCTTCACCTCGAGACTGATGATTCCGTGATCCCGTCCCGGGCTATTGGTATGGAGAGTGTGGTTGATAATGTAATTACAATAAATGTGCGGTTAAGTGCTACATTTCAGTGATCTTCCGTGTTTATGTCCTTCCGGTTAAGAATGCTTTTAGTTTTGCCTTGAATTGGAGCGGCTTGAGTTCCCTCATTGTTGTTGGCAAATTGTTGTATTGTTGCACTGTTTCCGTGGTCAGTGTGAGTGCAAATTTTTTTGTCCTGGTTCTCTGCGTTCGGATGTGTGAGTGTCCTCTTGTCGAGTGGTTGCATATCTCATCATTGGTTGTTAGCCTTATGTTTGTCTTTATTAACTTGTTTTTGATTTTATACAATAGGAGGATGTTTCTGAATTGTATGAAGAATGAAGAATTGTATTATTAGTGGCAAATATAAACTTTACAATCTGCAAATCTATCGCTTTTTTTGTTCATCAAAGGTACGAACTAAAAAATATTCTAGCATGTCTATCGAACCTGGTTGATGCCCTGAAATGACCGAAACTGTTGATGCTGATGATAGTGGCCTGCTCACCATCCCTTGCCCATCCAACGATGACATCGCCAATTGTGATGGTGGCATCTCTGCGGAATTAACATCATAAACCTCTAGAAATAACAAAAAAAAAACAAAAACAATGTCTATCAATAGAGATTCAGTAAATACAACGTCGCCTTCAGAACTGGAATCTGTATCTGGGTTTTTTCAGACGTGAAAATTCGTCAAATACTTCTGTATTTTTATTACAATCTATATATCCTTTTCTAATCAAATCATCTAGTGCGTTTTGAACGTCTTCCCATGCGGGTAGTTTTTTTAAGTATGCCCAATAAAATATCTGCATTTCTTTGGTAAGAAAGCAAGTCCAGTACTTCCAGATATTCACTGCTTTATTTATAAAACTCTAGCCGTACTTATAACATACTCTTCATTAATATCAGTACCATTATCTTTCAATTTCACCATTAAACTACGAACCGTAAATGGAAGAAACTGATTGGTCTGTTTCTGAGCCAAATTGCCTTTTCGTTGATTGATTTCTTTTGCAGCTTCAATTGCCGATAAAGTCTTACCTTCAACCTTCAATACAGCTTGGTGAAAACTTGCTGACTGAGCGTGTAAAAATTGCCACAATTCTGATAAAGGATCTTCAAAACCGTTTTTTAATAATTGGGGATATTTTTCACTACTCAAAAAGTAGTTTTTAATGGCTGACACATTTTTAAGACTCTTTCCAAGGCAGGCATAAGCGCAAGCCACCTGGTTTTGCTATAGCCGAGCATTTGGTGATATTCTGTTTCAGTTTCGGCGCAAAACTCCTTTATAGCTTCAACTCGAACAGCGTAAATATAAAAAAAATGAATATATCTTTACAATAATGCTTTCGTAATCCAAAGATAAAATCTGCAGCAGATTTTGCTGCATTGTGAATTATATGGGGTCCACATCCAATACCTATTAAGGATTTTTTCAGAGATGATTGTAGTTTCACTAACACATTATTAATTCCTCGCCTAGCTGCGCCCCCGAAATTGACGTTGGCATTGTCACCACAAAATGCCACGACTTTTGCTGTTAAATTATTATCTGTCAACACTTGGAGTAAATAATTGACAATAATATCAGAAGTTTCACCGGGTTGGTCTTGGAGGTCTACAATTTTTACTTGCACACCTTCGTACAGTTGAAAATAGCGCACTAGTATAGGAAATATTTTTGTATTACCGTAGTTTGAAGCGTCGTTCAAAATTGTAATACAATTGGACTTATCAAGTTCTTGTTTTAATTCTTTGATCGCTGTAGGCGCCAAAACATTTACTACAATAGCTTCTGGTTTCGTACGCGCGCATGTAAATTTCGGATCAAAACATGATTGGACTAATTTCGACGCACAATCATTGGAGCGAAAACTATGGTGTTCTTGTATCGTGTGATAGGCCCAGACGACTTCTGCCGCAGCAATATCCAAATCCTTTGAAATAAGCGCGTCCGATTTCTTAAAAAAGTTCAACATTGAAGAGCTTTAAGCGGCGGCACGATCTGCGTTTTTATGTTTTTCAGACTTTAAATGCTGAATATGTTCAATATCACCGGCACCACTATGGGAAACGCTAAATTCTGTGCGACACTTTTCACTGACATCCGAGGGAGTATTTATTTGCTTGATAAACGGATATTTTGCTTGTAAGCTAACATTGAAGGAACACTTGCGTTTCGGCATAATTAAGATTCCAAAACAAACAAAAGTAACAGTGCAGTTACATGTACCCGGCTGTACCTATGTAATATTTATGCAAACTTACCCATAATTTCGTCAGCTGTCTCGCTCTTCCTCGAGTCGTTTTTGTTCTTCTGTTGCAATCGCAGGCACTTTCTGATATGCTGCTCCTTTAATCGGGCGGCTAAAAGACACATTTCTTTTTCACAATGCTTACACTTGGCTCTCCTTACTTTCTTGTTATCACCTTTTATTTAGATAAAATGATGCCATATCGGATCATCTTCTACCGGACATTTAATATGCAAATTTATATACACTTTATACTTTAAAATCTGTAGTAAGAAGGCAGATGATGTGCTTTCGTCTTGCGTCCAAAATGTGGGAAAGAAAAATAAAGACTAAAAATTTGCCCCGACTCCAACACCCTTTTACAGTTTAAGGAGCAGAGCATATTCGAAATCCTGTCGCAAACGCTACAAATTTAGAAAATCGGCAACTCTTTGGCGGCTAAGAGCTCAAAAGAATGCACGTCGCCATATAAGGACGGTTTTGCCGACTTTTGGGGTTTTTAACCAATGTTAATTTGCTGGTGCACTTGTCGAATCGCCGCCCCTATGCACCACCGGCACCACGTGGCAGTCGTCGTTGGATCTCAAAAGAAAGTCTTATCAGTTCGCATATAAACTACATTTTGCCTAATGAGTAAACTGCCTTCCTTGTGTCCTGTACGGACGCCGACGTAAGAAAATGTAACGCGTAGGATAACATAAACCGAAGTAGCGGTAACACACAAAGCGGTGTTTCTCATGTAGTACATAATTAGATATATAGCTGATGGTTCATGCCTCAATATTCTCAACAAGTGTGAAGACAAAACAAGAAAAAGTTATTCTCACAATAGATTTAACTCCACTGGGAACTGAGGTATGTAAAAACGCCGATCAAAATGTTTACAAATAAAACAATTGCGTGATTTAAAACATATTTGAAACAATTTTTAGTCCTTATTTAAAACATGTTTTTTGTTGGTGATTTAAAACGTTTTTTTTCTTTCATGTTTCAAACATGTTTTTTCTGCGAAATGTTTAAAAACATTGTTACGTGTTTAAAAACAACATTTTATAAAAAAAGATGTTTGTTGTGTTCATAATAAAAAAAACGTTTTTTTTATAACAACCCTGATCAAAATAGCTGCTTTCCAATTGCAGTTTTCCGAGTTGATCTTAGCTGAGCTAATCTGCCTTCATCTGGCTTGGTCTAGGTTCATCTGAGCTAACCTATGTTGAGAAGAGGAACGCGTCCGGGCTGTAATTCTGTTTAGTTCGTGTACTTACAGCTAAATGAATACTGTAGTACTGGACTATTCAGTTAGCTCTGAAGAAGCGAGCAACATGGTTTACGAAACGTCAGCATTTACGAATCTTGGCACAACCCGGAAGGTATTTATTTCCTAAATGATTCTGGCCGTAAATGCCTACGGACTTACTTGCACAATGCATTGCAAAAACTACAGTAAATGCAATCCTATACTCAATAAAACGCAGGAGCAGTTTTAAGCACGTTTACTCATAAGAAGAACAATAAACAATAAAAATAAATATTCGGAAAAACTTCTCGTTCCTACAAGCGTATGCAGTAGGTTGAATAAGACAATCTGTTCCTTCTTGTAATTTCAGTTTATTTTCTGCTACAACATGTTTTGGCTAAAAGCCATCATCAGGTATCTGTAATAATGAGCAATAAATAGGGAAAAGTCGAAAAACAAAACAAATAGAGAAAACTTACGCCACGTCTTAATTTTAAAATCGTGTAAGTAGTATATTAAGACGGGGTCTGGACCACACCGCTTGACACCGCCAACACCGCTTAACACCGCTTAACACCGCCAACACCGCAAACACCGCCAACTAACCAAAAAAAACCAAAAATCAAAACCCAACCCAGTCCACCCAAAATCCAAACCCAACTCAGCCAAACTTAAAAATCAAACCCAGTTAAAACCCAACCCAACCTAACCAGCCAAAACCCAGCACAGAATCCAAAATACAAACCCAACTAACCCAACCCAATACCCAAAGTTTCTCCAACTCTAAACATGAAAGTTGTTTCTCCAAACACGGAAGTCGTTTCTCCAAACACGAAAGATGTTTCTCCAAACAGGAAAGCTGTTTCTCCAAACACGAAAGGTGTTTCGCCAAACACGAAAGGTGTTTCGCCAAACACGAAAGGTGTTTCGCCAAACACGAAAGGTGTTTCGCCAAACACGAAAGGTGTTTCTCCAAACATGAAAGGTGTTTCTCCAAACACATAAGCTGTTTCTCTAAACATGAAAGGTGTTTCTCTAAATATGAAAGTTGTTTCTCCAACCACGACAGTCGTTTCGCCAAAAGTAGTGAAAACTATTTGCGAAACCCCCCACTTATCATAAAAATAACTTCTATATTCGAGCGTAGTGTACTATAAATTGATAATCATCTATTATCATTATGCACTATCTTTCAGTATCCTTCAACATGAAGATCGTCAATCATCCATCTTTATCCCTCCCTTTAAACAACCTAGACTCTCTGTGCTCGAGTGTTGAATCTACACAACGACGACATGGTGAGCTTTTACCAAACACAATTAGGGCGATCATTTGTGGTCCATCCGGTTGTGGTAAAACAAATCTTCTACTCAGCTTATTATTTGAAGAAAACGGGTTACGGTTCGAAAACATTTATATATTTTCCAAGACACTATATCAACCAAAATATGAATTTCTAAATGATATAATAAAACATATACCCGAAATTAAAATGTTTAATTACAGTGACAATGATGAAATTATTGACCCTCAAAACGCTAAAAATAACTGTATTCATTTTCGATGATATTGCATGTGATAAGCAGGATAAAATACGATCATATTTTTGTATGGGTCGTCATAAACTTGTTGATAGTTTCTACTTAACACAAACCTACACACGAATACCTAAACATTTGCTACGTGATAACTCAAACGTCATAATCTTGTTTCAACAAGATATTGTAAACTTACGACACATATTTGAGGAACACGTTTCAACAGATATGAATTTTGAGAAGTTCAAATCAATGTGCCATGAGTGTTGGAAAGGTGGGAAACACAATGCATTAGTAATAATGAAAGATTTTGAAATCAAAGACGGGCGTTACAGAATGGGGTTTGATCAGTATATATTAGACTAGTAATATAAAATAGTATTAGTATCAGTTAGTTAGCGAATCTAACAACAATAATTGTCAGATACTCTTAAGTAGTAACTAGCAATTTGTAATAATGAAGAAAATTAAACAACCCCGTGGGAATAGTAAACATAAACATCATTTAACTAGTGTTGAGAAACATATAAAGAAGCAAATCAGTGAAATATCAAATGTAGTGAGAAAAAAATATTTAACATTAAAGTTAGGACGTGAACAACATGCGGATACAATTGATCGTGTCGTAAAACCTATAACTGACACTTTAAAGGATATCTCATCTAACACATTGAATTTATTAAAGGGGGGCATTAAACCTATAGAAGGTGCTCAATCAGAAATAGAAGTGACGGATTTAAAAAATACAAAGACTGAAGAAATAAACCTATCAACAATTCCTCCAGTAATTAGATACTACTTCACTACCGATCTAAATAAACAATTAGATAAGAGTTATGGAGTGCAATACAATCCTGCTAGCGATAGTTGGACATTAGGTTCCAAAATTGTAGAATATTCAAATGATAAAATCATTATAGATAATAAAACCAAGTTTAATGGGAGTGATGGATTATATGAATTATTATTTCTAAAGTATCCAGCATCTTATAATAGTAAAGAATTAGAGATGTATGGTGAAATAATCAATTTAACGAGTGTACATAAACGTCAATTTAATGCAGATGATCGAAATAGAGGGTCTAGAGCGTATAAATACACTAAAATCATAAAACCACTAATAGAAAAAGCATCTAATTTGGATAGTACTCCTACGCATGGTGAGAGGATTGGGAGTGGTCTCCAAATGGAGTTCAATGAAAAAAAGGTGCAGTATATATATTGGGATGATATAAATGAGTTGGTAGATCGTCTAAGACTATTAACTGCATCACAAGCTGCTGGGAACAATTCCCACAACAACGAAATAGTATCGATTATTGAGGAATTGAGGGAAGCGGACGTAATATTTTAATATAAAATGGGTATAGATCAATTTGGTAGATCTCGTATAGTGAGAGGTGGTAATAGAGAGTTTCATAGGCAGCAGTTTCATTCATTCAAAAACGATATCACGAATCAGCTACAAATGATACATTTCAAATTAAACTCATTAACGTCTAGTATTGGTGATTTAGAAAAAGACTTACAATCGTTTACGGAGGTTACTAGGGATGCGATCTCTCCAATAGATCTGGAGATATCCAGAATGGACGCATTTATTAAGGATTTTGTGTATATAGAGTTTAAAAAAAATATGATGATGTAATAAAACGTGTAACAAACATTTCTAATCTCGTCACGCGACATAGGCTCCATATGTCACGTGATCGATCCGAGTTATAGCGGTTTCATATTCGTTTAACACATCTCGAAAACTGAAAGTTATTTCAGTACGCAATCTAATTTCATACAGCAAACATGAGACAAGTTAGTGAGGTAAAGGAAGCCATAGTGAATGAATTGCATAAACCAGCGCGTCGTATATTTCAACGGAGACGAACCGTTCTACATGGTATAGATGATCTTTGGCAGGCTGACTTAATCGATCTCATCAAATATTCCCGTTATAATCGCGGTTATAAGTTCATACTAATTGTAATTGATTGTTTTTCAAAATTTCTTTGGATGGAACCGATAAAAAACAAGACTGCAGGTGAGACGTCGCGTGCCATGGGAGTGATATTGAATAATTCACAACGACGTATGCCAAAAAATCTACAAACTGATAACGGGATGGAATTCTACAACAAACAGTTTAAATCATTAATGGAAAAATATTCAATAAATCATTATTCCACATTCAGCGTGATGAAGGCAGCCATAGTTGAGCGTGTAATTAGGACTATAAAACAACAGCTATTCAGATTATTTAGTCTGTACGGAAGTTATAAATGGTGCAATCTACTGCAATCTGTTACTTTGAGGTATAATAATACAAAACATAGAACCATAGGAAAAAAGCCGAAAGATGTTAATTCAAAACGTGTGGAGGGTGAACTTCTTCAAACGGTTTACAACCATATTAAAATCGCTGGTAGGGGAAAATTTAAAGTAGGTGATGTGGTTCGTATAAGCAAGTTCAAACATGTTTTTAGCAAAGGCTATTTACCGAGCTGGACAACTGAACTGTTTAAAATCATAACTGTTAGAATTACAAATCCAATAGCGTATATGTTGGAAGATATGAACGGACAACCCATTAAGGGAGCATTCTACGAATCGGAGTTATCAAAAACGAAATATCATGATATGTATCTCGTTGAAAATATTTTAAAAAGGAGGGGTAATAAAGTATTTGTTAAATGGTTAGGTTTTGATAGTTCTCACAATAGTTGGATTCCTGAATCAGACATAATGAAGGTAAAAAAGGGAACGGGGTAGAGTTATAATCATAAGTTTAAAGCAGTTCTAAATCAGTTGAGTTAAAAAACGTGAAAGTGTACACACATCCACAAACTATAAGAAATGAGTATCCCGTGCAACTACTGGGCAAATATTGAAGATCAGTATGCAAATTATGAAGAGACCATTAAGAAAGAGACCCGCTTCATCAACGAAACGCATTATGAAATGGAAAATGTAAAAATTATCACAGGATTGAGTGTTGCTAGAGGATTTATACCTACACTAAGAATCCTTTCGAATGTTGTGAATAATAAGCATATTTCCGTATTACATTCCGATTGGATTCCATTGATTCGAGCGCTTAAACAACTATCTACTGGAAAAAATGAAGATGATGTCCTCGGATCAACAAGCATTGTACCTGGTGAGGGAGAGCTAATGCTTGAAGAAATTAACTCTGATCGACAATCACGAGGTCTATGTATAGAGATCACGCTTAGGAATTTCTCAATTCATCTCTGTTCCACGGATATAAATCATATTTTACAGTATGATGATATAATTCAATGCCGATTAGAGATGTTAAAGAATTTGAAATTTGCATACTATTTTAACAAGTTGATGGTAACTTTTGTAAGACATGGGGTGATAAATCCTAATTCAACCATTAAACAGTTTTGTGCTAAAAATCCAAACGAATTTAACTATACACTGCTGGATTATATTCATCTCTCTAATACACTTTAAAGTCGAAAACGCTCGATTTTTATTTGTTCATCATCACCAGTCCTTCGAGATGTATCACACGCTAGCGAGTGTGTTATCAGTTTTATTATACTCGTTTATACGAATAGTTCGTATAAAACTAAGAATTAAATCATCAAGGAGAGTAGATCCGCAGAACGCATACGTCATCATTGCCTCACATTTTACAAATGAAAAAATGCTGAATGAATTTAGCGATGGGGAGTTAAAATTATGCCCCCTTGAGTATCTACGAAAACATGTTTCTGCTATACAATTGCAAAATGTCTGGAATAAACTTCCTAAGAAATATCTGGAGGATGAATACTTGAAATCGAAGTTACCATGCTACAAACATTATAACACAAGACAGCAAAAAACACACTACGACGGGCCACCTCCTTCGCGCAAAGATTGTGTATATTGTAAAATAATAGTCTAATGAAAATGTAGATACCACTTTAAATTATGTCAATAAACGTCTTAATCAGAATATTTTGTGTTATTTAATCCGAGAATAAAAATATTTGTACGATTTATTTCCGATTTGCAGGAAGAAACCTGCATTCTATAAAGTTGGTGAAAGGTAAGTAATTAGAGCAAAATTACTCACAACTTTGAAAAACAATTATTGTTTTACATCATAATGGGTTATTACGTGTTAAGCAGATTTAGATCTAAATGACATACTATCTCTAATCTAGGAATGTGGTTTATTTTATGTTCTAATAGTCAACTGTATGATGTAATACTCAAAGATTATGACAACTTTCTATAATTCTAATGATGTTACTTTCAAAACCGACTTTCGCTTTCAAAACCGCCTTTCACTTTCACTTTCAAACTACTTAATTACTACTCATACACCCACTTAAAAATTTTTATGAATAAATATAGGATATTATTTAGTATAGACTTTAGTTCTACCCATAGTCAGCTACCATAATCAACACTTATAATGTCTTCAAGATTATCCGAGTTAGGACTTTGTGAATTTCTTAAACCTAAGAAAAAGTTAACGTAAAATAAAAGATTTCAGTTCTGATGTCTGGTTTTATTTGTTTTCTTGCGTACCGGTTTCGGGATTGCTCCCGTCTTCAGCGCAATCTACATAAAAACATGAAAATAATTAACAAAGATACATATTAAAATTCTTAACCTACAAACCGTCTAGAGTACGTATAATTCATGACAAACGAGCTTTTTCATTGCTATGGTTCTTGCGTCGATTCCTATGGTGTTCTAGTGATAGGTGGCAATTACTGGTGTGCAGAGAATCACAGATACGCCACAACTGTTCGCTCCGACAAATTTCATCTAATTAGTGATAATCTCTGTGATTCTCTGCACACCAGTAATTGCCACCTATCACTAGAACACCATAGGAATCGACGCAAGAACCATAGCAATGAAAAAGCTCGTTTGTCATGAATTATACGTACTATAGACGGTTTGTAGGTTAAGAATTTTAATATGTATCTTTGTTAATTATTTTCATGTTTTTATGTAGATTGCGCTGAAGACGGGAGCAATCCCGAAACCGGTACGCAAGAAAACAAATAAAACCAGACATCAGAACTGAAATCTTTTATTTTACGTTAACATTTTCTGATAAATATGGAGATATTCCTAGCCAATATGCAAAATGCGGAGTTATCCGTACTACTCCAAAATCTACGTAAATTCATGGAAAAGCGAGTCATCACCAGAGGCCACATTGATTTCCTGCACCAAGCATTAAATAACGGAGTCACCCCGAAGGCATTTAAGATCAAGTTACCGAGGAATTTTAGACATAGAACCGAAGACCTAGAGAGACAACTTATTAAGAAACGTTTGAGAGAACACTACTCAGACGAAACTAAACACAGCACGAAGCTCAAGTATTTGCATAGACGCCTTGCCAAGATATTGCACCACATTGAACACGAATCTATTATAGAGAAATTTGACACTGAGATATACTACAAACTATCGGAAGGATGTGAAAAGAGAAGGAGAAAAATGAGGAGCCTTATAAGGAAGAAAGAAAGTAATAAACGACTGAGCAGACAAGACAATTCCAGTGACGCGAGACACGGGACATTTGCTACTGACTTGAAAATAAAGAGAATCTCCACCGTTCACCCCTACACCACCATAGAATGCGACAAAGACTTCAGAGCGACATTTGCTCCACGATACACAAACCTTTCCACTATGACTTTAGACAAAAATGAAACACAGTTATTGAACATTGGTCACAAGCATATTGTGACAACCACTTCAACTACGGAGAAGTTCAACATCAACACCTCCATTGATATCGAATCGCAGCTGTACAGTTGCACCGATTTTCCGCAGATAAGAGAAGAAATAACATCTATTCTAAAACAAAAGAAACTTCAACATCAGGACCACACAGACATGAACCACACCATAAAAACCCTAACTAATTTCAAGAGAAGAATGAACCAAGAACAAGTCATCTGCACATTTGGAGACAAAAATTCAGGTTTAGTACTTTTGAACAGAGACATGTACATATCCAAGACCTTGTCCTTTTTCCACAATAATGCCATAACTGAGCTCAAAGTCAACCCACTCCCGAAATTCATTAAAACAGTTAAAAATGCTATAAAAAATTCCCAGGCAACATTAGAGAAATTTAACTATAAACCTTACAACCTAATAAACATGAATAATATATGTCCTATTCTATACAGCCTAATAAAGCTCCACAAGCCCGACAAAAGCATAAGACCTATTGTTTCCAACATTAATACCCCCGTGGAGAAGATCTCAAAGGCTTTACAGCACATACTCCACAACATTTTCAAATTTAAGTCCACCTACTCCATCGACAACTCTTCGAAACTGATAACTTCCACAAAAGATCTCACCTTAAACAAGAATTCTAAGTTGATTTCTCTCGACATCGTGAACTTATACACTAACATACCGATCAAAAAAACACTGTCTATCATCAAGAAATTTCTTTTAAGCAAATTAACAGAACACGACTACTTGGACGTTATAGATATAGAGTACCTAATGGAACTCTTAGAAGTTATCACAGATCAAAATTTCTTTATTTTTAACAATAACTACTACCGTATGAACCACGGGGTAGCCATGGGATCATCAATCTCAGGCTTAATAGCTGAACTTTATATAAACAATATAGAAGAAAAAAAAATTTCGGAAAAAATAGCCATTTCACAGCCGACATTAAACAGTACTGCCGTTATGTTGACGATATTTTCATTATTTATGAAGGTAGTAATGCCAAACTTGTGGCGTTACACAATCTTTTCAATAGCATTGACGACTTAAATTTCACGATAGAGAGGGAGAGCAATAACAAACTGAATTTTTTGGATATCACTTTGCACAGAGAGAATGAAAAATTAAATTATAATATATATCGTAAACCCACAAGTACAGATATTATAATCCCAAAATCCAGCTACACGTCCCATAACTACAAGGAAGCAGCTCTTCGGTTTCTCTTCAATAGAGCGCTTCATATCCCCT
Source organism: Melinopterus prodromus (assembly GCA_964023965.1). Lineage (NCBI taxonomy): Eukaryota > Metazoa > Arthropoda > Insecta > Coleoptera > Scarabaeidae > Melinopterus > Melinopterus prodromus. Next base: position 21,478 of record CAXIES010000204.1, read on the forward strand.
TAAACGACTGTAACTTTACCTCTGAAATTCGTACCATAATGCAAATTGCTGAAGACAATGGCTATGGTAATACGGATCTACAGACAGTTTATAACAAGATACATAGAACAAACATCAACAACATGATCTACCCCAATATAAAAATGAAAACTAAGTATGTAATACTTGATTATAATAGATCTTTGTCAGCACCTATCAGAAAATCATTAGAAAAGTACAACATCACACCGGCTTTAAGAACCAATTTCAAAATAAGTAGTTTTCTCGTTAATTGCAAACACAAAATAGACAGGACGGAAAAGAGCGGAATATACAAAATAAAATGCAATGACTGTGATAATTTTTATTTGGGCCAAACTGGTAGAAATTTGAGGATAAGATTTAATGAACACATCAACAGAAAACAAAACTCTGCACTGGGACGACATCTTACGGACACAGGTCATACTACAACTATTGACAACATGACGCTAATGCATCAAATGAATAAGTCACGTAGAATGGACATTATGGAAGAGCTGGAAATACGCAGACATAAAGCGATAGACCCGAACAACATTCTTAATGACATTACAGAATTCAACAACAACAGAATGTTTTCAAACTTTATACATGTCCCCCTACAACCACGCGGTTGTTTTATACGCCACAACTGTTCGCTCCGACAAATTTCATCTAATTAGTGATAATCTCTGTGATTCTCTGCACACCAGTAATTGCCACCTATCACTAGAACACCATAGGAATCGACGCAAGAACCATAGCAATGAAAAAGCTCGTTTGTCATGAATTATACGTACTCTAGACGGTTTGTAGGTTAAGAATTTTAATATGTATCTTTGTTAATTATTTTCATGTTTTTATGTAGATTGCGCTGAAGACGGGAGCAATCCCGAAACCGGTACGCAAGAAAACAAATAAAACCAGACATCAGAACTGAAATCTTTTATTTTACGTTAACATTTTCTGATAAATATGGAGATATTCCTAGCCAATATAAGAAAAAGTTGTCTGAGTTAGAGGAAAATGTGCCATACGCAATCAAATCAGCTAAAAGAGTTACGAAGTGTGCCTGGCCATCAGTTCTACTCGAGTTTGAAGGCTTCATATCCTTCCTACCGAAGAGGATAGCGGAATCCATCACAGATGAGGAGATACAATTACTACCCTCTATGGCTATGGTGTACAAGGGCGAGAAGAATGTCGGAATGGCTTCGAAAGCTCAGTTAGTGAGCTTTGTAGACGTAGAATAATATAATTTTATGTATAAATTATGAATGTATGTAATCATCAATTCGATTAAATAAAAACATATTTTTATATTTACTATGACTTTATTTTTTGTTTATTTACTAATTGGAAATAAAACCATAATTCGGAGTAATGAAGTGATAGTTACATAGCAGTAAGTATATCTCAAGCGGAAAAGTTATATAATACCTACCTTAGTTGTTCAAATCCACTTCATAGTACTTACCTGTAATTCACTGAATTCTTAATCATCTGTTATACACGTTGATTGAAACATAAAAAAATGTGTAAACACTTTATTTATCATGACGGTAATGTTGACATTATATAATTATAAAGTAGTTTACAATTATTCATGGCGCATACAGCATGCATTGAGTTACAGGTATGAAAATTACAGGGCGTATTCTTCTCCATGATGGGAGGGGTGGGACACCATGTATCAATCCTTTCCAAATTGATGATGCGTGGTTGAAACTTCCAATATGCTAGGTGATCCAAGAGTACATTGTATTTATCACTCCCCTTCACATACACGCGATCAACGTCATGTAGATTTAGTTCTAAGACGTCAGATAACTTTTCCAGTTCGATGATACCTTTGGTATAGTCGAGCCCATGATGATGTGTAGACAAATATTCAACAGTATTCTTCTCAAATTCACCTAACTCCTCTAATTTTATAGATGGTAAAAATAAATGGTTTGCCATATTTTTTCCATCGTATATGCACAACTCTTTAACTATGAAGTCGCGGGGTTTGAATTGAAATCCCTGCATATCAACTACAACGATTTTCATTGTGATTTTATTGTATATCAACTACAATCGGAGAACTGAAGAAATCCATTGCAATTATGTGAATATATATATATATATATATATATATATATATAACAACACGTGTTGAATCTCAAGAAGATGAAAGAAATGATAATGGTGTACAGTTTCTCGAAGAAGTTTGAAGACATATTAAGGATTACATCACCATGATAAATCAGTAGTGGGGAAAAAATAATATATATATATATATATATACAAGGAAAAAGGTTATTTATCGGGCAATTCCGTCATTCGAAGAATGTGAAATATATATATATATAGAAACTGTACACCATTATCATTTCTTTCATCTTCTCGAGATTCAACACGTGTTGGTTTAATTTATTGCGTACGAGTTGTTGTTTAATCAGTATTGTATTGTTATGACAAGTTCTCCGCAAGGTCATCTTTTGAACGTTCATATTCAGCAGTGGACTTTAAACTAAATAATTTAATAATAATTTTATGGTTAATATTTTTTTTCTCAACAATTTTAAATCTATCTAACTTGTCGAACTATTCCGTTTAGAGGGGTGTATTCAACAATACTATCATGAACTATAAGACAATACGCTTTAGTATTATTGGGGAATTCTTTAGAACTATTAAATTCAACACGAATATCACAGGTTGATGATAATACAACATTTGCGTTATGCTTAGATGTATCCACTATAAATAAGGCCCTACGGCTAAAATCGTCATAATCTAATAGAGGTTGAGCGTGTTGATTTCCCAAGAAGCTAGTTTGGAAGTCTAAATACATCTGAAAAGCTTCAGCACATCTTTTTTTTATCAAAGTCCAATCGCATAGATTCATATGGATAACAATCTGAATTTAGATACACCTTCAAATCCGTGATATTTATATGATCAAACAAAGATGGATCACTTTTAACGTTATCTTTCCTGTTTGTTTGAAACGCAATGATCACATGTAGGGGGCGCTCTAAGTTAACACTAGTCTTAACGGACCAAATCTCGTTGTTGGTTCGTCTAAGGCTGGGTAGCTCGTGTAAATCCCATTTACGGAAAGGTACTAGTATAGATTTTTCTTTCTCTAAATTTTGTAGCATCTCTAATTTCACAGTATCTGCTGGTATAATGTGTTTGGCTCTTAATTCGACATTGGTGAGATTTATTTTCACAGTTTTCAAATCAGTGGGTAGCTTATCGGCCTCCGGGAGAACTATCTGATAGCAGTTATTATCAGATCTTGCTCTAACTAAACGCAACTTGTGACGTCCTCTTAATATTCGTCTATAATCATGAAAGATACCAAACAGATAACTTAGAGGAATTCGTAGAGAGAACGAGTCATTATTATGTAGTGTATAAATACTATCGTCTAGAGGGTATGTAAACCCTGCAATTTGAAGGGCTTTACACTGATTTTCATTTAAACATAAATACGCTTTCACGAGCGTTGTAATTCCTGGATCTCTAATTCGATCAATCTCAATGCCATTGAGCTCATAACTGATATAGTGGAAAAGAAACGCTCCCAAATTGTTTGTAATCTTTGCATCACCCTTTCCTGCAGCTGAATACTCGATACTACCCTCAATATACAGAGCACTCTCATACATAGAGACCAGGGCATCTTGCTGATTAATACTAATTTCAATTTCATCGTTATGCTGAAACGATTTGGTTGGAGGGTGATATGTGTGTACCTCTTCCCCTACTATTGAATGGTCGAAATTGGGATTTCCAAATATTGATAGTTTTTCTGACATTATAACCTAGCGATATTAAAAACTGAATATTTTCTATGGATAACGAGGATCGTTGTTTTATTGGTGATGATGCACCTTTCTTGAATGGTTGAATATTAACTGAAGCTGATCTGAAATTGTCTTTGCTTATATAGCGTCCATTATGACTGGATCCTCCATGAAAAATTAATCCCATATTAGTTGAGTTTCTTCAATTCTAATCTGATAGCTAACTTTTCACCTCGAAAATTAACTGATTCTCCGTTTTGATCAATTAAATTTATAGTAATATTTGAAATAGTCTGTCCATTTAATACAGGTAGGTATACTAAATTTCTCGGCTCAATAATAATACAATAACCAGGATCTACTGACGGGGCAAACTCGTACAAAGTATGTGAATGTCTGCTGTTATAATATGAGCCGTGAATAATATTACACTCAACACGTATTGTAACAACTCTGTTTATGTTTACCGGTAAATCTGATTGATATCTGATTTTTGGTATCAGAAATTTAGATGAAAATCCTAATACTTCTCCAATCGTATTCTTCTGAGTAAAGTCAATTCGTAATTGACTCTTAACTTCGCACCTTAACGTATTATTATTCCCTTTGATCGATAGGAAATTACCATATGTTGAATTATCTGTTGATTTTAAGTGACCACGCTCTCGTAATTCACTCCATAAGTATGATTCGATATCGCTGAGTTCGTAAGACCCTGTAGGTATATCAATTACACTCTCGTGATTATTTTCACTACTATCCAAGTTTGGGTCACCGTAATGAAACTTATTATTCAGACCTTCCTCGATATTAGGAATGCTGTTGTATGTATGTAACGCGAGTAGGGCTAGGGTATACTGCGATCTTGCTTCTAACTCGATTGGCGGAAAAAATCAGTAGACAACGTACTCGAAGTACCTATGATGGTGAACGTTTGAGACATAATTAGTCAATTTTGTCGTAAGTCCTACTATTTATGCTCAATTAGAAATTGTAAACACAAATGTCCACAATTGTATGCATTTCTCTTTTGTATATTTGCATGATTATATGTTATGTCGCAATGTTTTAAATATTTTACTAGTTCCTTTGGTGGTCTCAGGTTTCCAAAACTGTCAAAATAGTTAGCAGACCCTCCAACTTTCTGATATGCTACCCAATGAGTCCCCACCCCACTATTATCATCTAGATTAACGATGGCACATTCGTTTGATTTGGCAGGTGTTTTTGGTAAAGTCTCACGCATAAATACGCCTTTGAAATTAGGGATTTTCAATAATTTAGCGTATCGTGTTAAATCGAAGTTTGTTAATGGTCTCTTGGGTAGCGTAGTCAAAAATTTTTCTTCAAGTATAGTCCTAACCCTAACTTATATTTTTTTAAGAATAATCCAGAGCCCTTTTTTCCTATAGCTATCGCTTCCATTGTTTTATTATAACGTTCCGACTCTGCTAATTTTTCTCGAGCTTCTTGACCAGTTTTTATAGCGCTGTAGACACCTGCAGCACCACCACTAAGTCCTCCTAAAGCTGAGAGACCCGCGAAAATTGCTGGTAAAAGTGGAAGGAAGCCCCCCCTTTTTAGGAATGCGGATTATTCTAGGCAAATTTACTCTTTTTTTTCCTCCAGCATTTTTCACTGCCAAACGTGCACTTCGCAGTGCTAAACGTGACGCGTCTCTCAAATTGTCAGATTTTCCTATGTATTTAGTTATTTGGTTTACAATTTCTTTACGGAATCCAACTTTGGACTTCTTCCATTTCACACCATTCTTTCTAGTCTTCATAGATTTTATACCCATCTTTTTATTATTTACAGAATGTGAATGTGATGATAATGATTGTGTGGAAATCCCCATACCAAGTTTTCGCTTTAATTTCATTGCGTTAGTAATCAACCAAGCAGACGCCTTTTCACCAATTTTAGAACTTGGAGATTTTACTCTATCCCATGCACTATACTCAAGTTCTTTGTCGGCTCTATGTCGATCTCCTAAACTTTTGTGAGTAGAATACGCGATATCATGTCTTTTACAAGCCGCGTCTAATTTATTTACCCCTAAATCACCACGCACTAACCTTTGTTGTAGTTTAGTCCCCGGCCCACAAAATTGATATCCTGGTAAATGTAATTCTAGCGGAAGATTATTTATTACTTTGTTTAAGAGACCCTCCCCCTTATAGATTATCATTGAGACTGATTACGTTACGAGAGTTGTTGCATTTATATATGTTTATTTTATAGCGGATTATTCTTATAACTACAATAAAAGCAAATTACAATTTTAAGTTATTTATTACTCAATATATATACAAATGTCAATTTAATAAAATACAATTTTACACAATTTATATAAAACTTAAAAATAAAAAAATCATGGGCAAATGAATTCTTATCTTATCACTAATCACATCACACATTACCACCAATCCTATAATGACCCCAAGCCAATGTTGTAATCTCATCCTCATTAATGTATCGTTTGGAATCATGTGGTGAAAGGGCCAATTTATTTTGAAGTAAAGTATAAATGGTATGTTTATATGATCTAAATAATAGCTGTCTAACTCGTAATGACTGTTTGTTGAATAAACATTTACCATAATCATCAAAAGTGATTAAATTTTTTACTACTGATTTTTTACGCCCTTAGCCTTCTTTGTAACACTGCCATTGTCAATCCGATTTGCGTACATTTTTGATCGTAAACCAATAAACTCACTCATTATTTTCCCACGGTTCTCATCCTTCATTAAACTTAAAACAGCTTTATTTATCAGGGGTATATTGAAAGTATTATCAGGGCAATAATTAGATGTATCAAATCTGTCGATGTTTTCGAGGACGTCTTGATAAATATCATCAGTGCGGATTGCAACAGTGAAGCTGTCCGTATCCATATAGCACAAACGAACGCGATCTCCGTATTTCGGCTTTAAAAATCATAAAAGAATTCATACATCAACAATTTTGATTGGTCTAACACTGAAAAACCGACAGATTGGCTTATCATATCGAACGCTTAATCGCTCCATCTGAATGGCTGAAAAAGTTTTAGTAAAAATAGCGATATTTTTAAAATTTAACTTTGAAATTAAACTACGCGCTCCCAACTTACTCCGCCCGGCTGTGTTAATATCCTCCCAATGTGTTATCAAACGTTCGTCAACACGCTTATCAACGTTTACCATGGTCTTACCATAGACCGCATTTTTTATCAACTTGAAAAATTCTTTGTCAAATTCATTGACAGCGCTTGTTGACGTAAGTTCGTATTCAGGTCAATGAATTTCTTCAGCCAGGGCGCTTGATTGAATGTAATGACACGATTAATTTTTCGTACTACAAGACCGTGTGCAATAGCATGTTTCAAATTCCGATAATGAATTATATAATTTGTCTTATTCTGTAAATTCGGTATTAATCGTATGTCAGTAGAGGACTCAGAACGAGGTGGACGAATGTTTTCAGCTAAAAAGGGTAGTTCGTTGTGCAAATCGTGGAGATTTTGTGGATATTCAATGTCAACATCCAAAATATATCCATTAGCTGCACAGTCTGAAATACCTTCTATGTCTAAATTTGTTATTTCATCATCACTCATCCATCGAAACCCATTCCGCGGTAAGTACTGAGACATAGCCCAACCATATAGATTATTAGCATCCCAGTACATTAGATATTCAGATGGGGCATTAGGATTAAATTCAGACATATACTTATTGTTAGCAGTAGCATGTCTGAGCGAGCATTGAGAAATTCCACCGCGAATACCCTTCTGAAAAAATGATTTCTATGTCAGTTAGCAATTCCAAGTTAACCTCTGTAAATTTTAACATAGCGTCCCACCTTAAACCAGGCGCTGTATAATAGTGAGCTGGATCGAGATCATATGTTTCAAAACATACTTTCCGGAATTTTTCAAATACATCGGCTAAAAGTAAGACATCTGTTGTCAAATAAAGGTCTGAGTAATCTTTCAGATTCTTACACCCAAAAGTTTTCCAGACATTCTGGGCATGGGTGTACTGCTCATCGGTAATATCCTCGCCAGTCATTTTATTGAAAAAAACACGCTTAGCAGGTAGAGTGATGTCTTCCAATTTGTCCAGAGAGGACATATACTCATAAGGGAAACATCCCTTTTTCTTCAATAAATTTAATTTCTCCTCCTCAGGTGAGAAGTGTTTTACATTCGCGAAATCTGAATCGGAAAGATTACCCGCTAGAGAATCGAGTGAAGACGCCATGAAGCGGAATGAATCCAAAAATCTTAATTCAATGAATTTACTTTCTAATTTCTCCTGATCTAAAGCTGTTTTTGTTGATATCTGATCAACCAAAATTTTCTTCCCAAAACTGATATATTTCTCTTTATTATTAGGTAACACGTTAATACCGGTAGCGTCTTCACCTTCAACATCAGCCAACTCTTTAACAAACAGATGACTATCGTAACCGCTTAAATTATGAAAAAATACAGGGATATAACTTGGAATTTTATAATTTAGATTGCAACAGGAGTGTGAGGCCCCCCTAAATTTGCCTGTGATATGGCAATGTTCCTTAATTCTAATATCATTATTGTTGAATGTTTTATTACAAATATGACATTTCTCAGCCACTTCAAAGCTGACCAACTCTTCCGCCGACAGATTAATCATCGGTTTAATAGTTTTTAAATGTTTATTATAAATTGACTTGACATCTTCAATAAGATTGGCAATAAAAACTTTCGCGCAATCTTCTCCGGTATAAATTTGAAATTTATTTAATCTGTCGTCGATCGAGCAAACTATTTGATACGCAAAGCTGTAGGGTTCTTGTTTTTGAGTCGTGTGGGTAAATGATGAGTTTGGATTTCCTTCACAAAAATCTATCGGTTTCAACAATGACTCAAAATCAGCGTAAATTACAAATGGTGCAGGTTGGGTATTTTTGTAATTGTTAAATGACAAAATATTCCTTGGAGCATTCACCCCAAAGAAATTTGGTTTTAAAGCTGTGGTTGGTAGGTATGATCGAATTTTAGCGCAATCATGTTCTTGATGTTTATTCAACTGATCAGCGCTACCAAAATTGGTAAGACAACCATCACAAAGATTTAACCCCTTCTTACAATTACTGATTTGACTTGTTATTAGTCGCGACAAACATTTTATCAACACGTAATGACTCTTACCCTTTTCAAAAAAATTTAACAAATTACAATGTACCTCCCTCTTTCGTTTGGAATAATAAATTGGCCCTTCCACCAAATGCTTCGAACCAACTTTAGTAAGTTCGTATACATTTATACTAAGGTTATTTAATGTTTCAATTATCGGTATATCAGTCAGTTTTACGGGGAAATTATCGAATTTTAGCGCAATCATGTTCTTGATGTTTATTCAACTGATCAGCGCTACCAAAATTGGTAAGACAACCATCACAAAGATTTAACCCCTTCTTACAATTACTGATTTGACTTGTTATTAGTCGCGACAAACATTTTATCAACACGTAATGACTCTTACCCTTTTCAAAAAAATTTAACAAATTACAATGTACCTCCCTCTTTCGTTTGGAATAATAAATTGGCCCTTCCACCAAATGCTTCGAACCAACTTTAGTAAGTTCGTATACATTTATACTAAGGTTATTTAATGTTTCAATTATCGGTATATCAGTCAGTTTTACGGGGAAATTAATATTTTTCAAATTCAATACCTCGTCGTAGCGTGGGTAGCTCGTATATCGATCTGAATGGTACTTACGAGGATAGAGAGCTGCAGTTAAACACCATGCGAAACAGGCCTGGTCCTCGTTTTTGATGTTGATACATGCCTTTTTATTCCTGATATCCTCAGGGAGCTCGACATACGACGATCCACCAAGCTGTTGATACTGGTTGATGTTAACTTCAAGATGAGACACGGAGAAGAATGCCCAGCCAGATTCACGTTCTTGGAATTCCTCACTGCGCACAATAATATCCCGAGTCATATCACCATATATGACCTCTAAATCACTAGCTGGAGCCACGACTTGAAATTTTGGGGTGAAATTCTTCATTGATACATGAACATCTTCATCACTATTTTCAGCACTAGCACTTGCTTTAACAAAAACGGCGAAGAGTACAATTTGAACTTTCACTAATGCAGTGTAGAGCATATGGTCACGTATAAGTGGTATAGCTTTTCCTTGACATCTATCAAGAAATTGTGGGATGTCATCATTGGAAAGGGCTCCTGTAATCTTATAACTAGCAACCCTGTTTTTGTAGCAGGATGCTAGCATTTCAACATTGTCTGCGATCTGTTGATTATAGGTGCTCAGATGTTGTCTCAGAGCAAGTGTAGATGTGAAAACATCACCACAAATCTCGCATAGTGAAGAATCCCCACCTGAAACTTTCTTGCTTCTTCGTGAAGAGGTTGCTGGATCAATCATTGGTTGGTTATGCCTCTTCAGATGACGTACCAGTGAAATTCTGTGTTTGAAAACTTCACCACAAACTTCACACAGTGATGAATCCACATTTGATAACGTTGTTGGTGATGATGTTGATGTTGATGTTTCTGCTCTCTTACTACTTCTAGTGGGTGATGGCGTCCTCAATCTTTTAAGTCCCATCCCTGATGACGTTGAAGGTTGATTAAACAATTCATTGTTTAAACCTGACGACGTTCTAAATCTAGTTCTAAGTCTCTCACACAGACTGTCAGATTTTGGTTGATGATTATTGAACTCTTGAGGTCGTGATACGATGTTAGCAGCGGTTGCCGATTGCGAAGTTGTTAGAATTTCTCTATATGTTCCAGGTCTAGGAAAAATTAAAAGTATTGATTATATAATCAAAACATACTACACAGTATTTCTTACCTAGATGATTGCAGATTATCTAGCCCATCTGACGGCGTTGTCATTCTTTTAAGTCCAATCCCTTGTTGAGAACGTGATCCGATGTTAGCAGAGGTTGATGATTGCGAAATTGTTGGAATTTCTCTTGACGTTCCAGGTCTACGAAAAATAAAAAATATTGAACATATAATAAAACATGAGCAAAACATAGTACACAGTATTTCTTACCTAGATGATTGCAGGTTACCCATCCCATGTGGTTGTGATGTGATGTCAGCTGCGGTTGAAGAATGTGGAATTGCGTGGATTTTAAGCGATGCTCCATGTGTACGCTTCATGTGTTTACTTAGACTATCACGACGTGTAAACTTGCTACCACACATTTGACAATCATACGTTCTATCTTTGGTATGAACTATCGAAGTATGACGTGACAAGGCATATTTTTGCGCGAAACGCTTATCACAGATGATACAGGTGAACATTTTACAAACTCTACTAAGACACTGAGTGTTGTGTGCTTGTGTACGGGGGCTTATATAGAAACAATCTAATGGGTTTACTTTCAAACGGCAAGTACTTAACTATGGTGTGCTAATTAGTAAGTAGATTTAGATGTGGATAACGACACCGTTTGGAAACATTATACTCGAATGTTAACTACCAGTGATTAACGCGGGGTATAATGCGGTGATTGGTTTTACCGATTAGCAACATTTCTATTTAATTACATAGCAGCATACTTAAATTAACTACTATGGACTGATTTAGATCATCTATTCCATAATATATTATTCAGATTAAAATCTGCTCAACGCTTAGTAAACTATAATTAAGTGGTGTTATGATTGGTTTTAACGATTAGCGGCATTTTTGTTTTAATTACGTTTCACAACCATTTAGCAATATGGATTGTCCGAGAATTCCTAAGTATTCATATCGTACACAGGGGATCACTTTACATACATTGTACTGTTGATGAACAAAAAATTATTTAAATTCTATATTTTAATCACTGTCCTATCAATATACGACCAAATAAAAAACAGCTAGTACTAACTTAAATTAACTGCTATGGATTGATTTAGACCTTTTTTGTGAACCGTTTCGCCATTTTTCACGCTTTTTTAACGTACTTTTTCTCTGACTGTTGTTAACCGACAAACATTTGAATACAGTGAAACTCTCCTTGCTATTAGCACCAATAAGTGGATAAGTGGAATAATAAGCTGAATAAGGGGAATAAGCGGAAAGCTCTCATAACTAGACCAATTTTCTAAAATCTAATTTACCCATACGATAAGCTGATGAAAAGCTCGTTTAAACCGACGATCTCTAATAAATGAACAAAAATAATCAGTAAATGGTCTAAACAAGATGAAAATCTTCCTTACGCGGACGTAAAACTATAATAAACGGACAAAAGTAACTCTAATTAAAAACTGTGTTCACCCATTCAATGTGTTGCATTTTTCTTATAAGGCAAATAAAAGTACTTAAAACACTCGTAGGGTTTAAACTATGAAGTATGTAGCAAATACCATATTTGCGAGCAAAACAAGTACACAGACTTACGAAACTTCTTTTTTGTGAGACATCTGTTGTTCATCAAATCAAATCATTCATGATGTAATTTTTTATTTCGCGTTTGAAGAAACAGTTTGGGCTTCACAAATAGTTTTCGCTAGTTAGGTTTTAGAAAATGTTATATCATCCTCACGATGGGCTAATGGATTAGAATGCTCAACAGATGTCTATAATCGTTAAACATGGCCAGGATATATGTTGTCCATCAGTTCATCAAATCATTCGTGAGGTAATTTTTTATTTAATCTTTCGAGAAACTGCTTTCGTGTTTGGTGAAAGAACAAGTTTAGAGAAACAAGTTTCATGTTTGGCGAAACGACTTTCGTGTTTGAAGAAACAGCTTTCGTGTTTAGAGAAACACCTTTCATGTTTAGAGAAACAGCTTATGTGTTTGGAGAAACACCTTTCATGTTTGGAGAAACACCTTTCGTGTTTGACGAAACACCTTTCGTGTTTGGAGAAACAGCTTTCCTGTTTGGAGAAACACCTTTCATGTTTGGAGAAACACCTTTCGTGTTTGACGAAACACCTTTCGTGTTTGGAGAAACAGCTTTCCTGTTTGGAGAAACATCTTTCGTGTTTGGAGAAACGACTTCCGTGTTTGGAGAAACAACTTTCATGTTTAGAGTTGGAGAAACTTTGGGTATTGGGTTGGGTTATAGGTTTGGTATAGGGTTTGTATTTTGGATTCTGTGCTGGGTTTTGGCTGGTTGGGTTGGGTTTTAACTGGGTTTGATTTTTAAGTTTGGCTGAGTTGGGTTTGGATTTTGGGTGGACTGGGTTGGGTTTTGATTTTTGGGTTTTTTTTGTTAGTTGGCGGTGTTTGCGGTGTTGGCGGTGTTAAGCGGTGTTAAGCGGTGTTGGCGGTGTCAAGCGGTGTGGTCCAGACCCCGTCTTAACATACTACTCGTGTACATGTATAAAACGGACAAAATTCTTTGTCTGGGTCACTATCGGGGGTGGTGTCAACGTCGGGTTAGGTTATATCGCATAAGGACTAAAATCGCAAATTACCTCGGTATCTAACTTTTGCCGTTCATTCGCGGCGAATAATTTTGCCAGGAGCATCAGCGAACATTCATCCATAGAAGCACTTATTCAACTCCACAATAACGGCACAATGCTTAGAAAACACCACGTCGAATACAATTAAAATGGCGAGCATGAGGACGGTCTAATGCGCAATCGCGATCGCGACAGGTCGGTAATACAGGTCATATATCGAGGGTTGTAAATATACAGAGAAAATCAAACTTTAGGGGTCAAAACTTAAATTTAAATAACAAACCGAAAACTGTTGACTAAACGCTAAGTTACTTAAAACAATTATATCTTCCGCAGATACTTGAAAATTGGTTCTGGTTGGAGGTTTAGTACAATTATTGGATTTGACTTTGTTCGTTCTGTGTTCCAGCGGTGCGTTCAGATCGACTGGGCGTTTGTCGGGTAAACGCCGGGTAGGTAAACGTCCGGCAATAGTCCATTACTCTGTCAATCTCAACGCTATTTAACCACCCGACTTCTCACCTGTTTGACATTGTACTGACGACATAACCTACAATTGCAATCAAATTAGTAATATTTAAAGCGGTGTTAAAGGGTGTTGCTGTAAAATAAGCAAAACCAACAAAGAACAAGAGCACGACTACTTGAAACCGGTGGTAATGGATTTGGAGCTTTTTGTTGGTGGTTCTAGCTCGAGCGACGATGAGGAAATGAAATTTCTACGTCGAGAAAATCCAATTATTTGAACGATTCCCACTCGAATTCAGAACTTTTTAGAAGTGACAGTAAATAACTGTAGTGACAAAGCATTTCAACCGCATTTTAGAATGAAGAGACAAGTTTACGCTCAGTTATTGGTTAAATTAACACCAATTTTGCAACGAGCAAGCAGATATTGACTGTTCTCTGGTTACTTGCAACCATAGACAGTTATAGGTAAAGATTTGATGAAAGTTCTAGTGGTATTTGTTTCTAAAGTTTTTATTTTGCAGGTCAGTAGGTTGCCGATTTAATATGGGAAAATCTTGTATCATGAAAATCTTTGTATCATTCTATCGAGTTATACGAGCCTTAAATGAAATAGCTTCTCAAATAATTAAATGGCCCACAAGGGAAGACAGACAAAGAAATAAAATTTCTTTCAGAGAAATGGCAGGATTACCAGGAGTAATTGGAACCATAGATGGAACATACGTACCAATAATAGCACCTCAAGAGAATCCTGAAGCATACATAAATAGAAAATGTTTCTATGGGATAACACTTCAAGCAATTTGTATACCGGTGCTGTTGCTTACTGATTGTTTTACAGGCTATCCAAACTCTGTATCCGACATTCGTATATTCCGGAACTCTGATATTTACGAGAAATTATTAAATCAAACGGAAAACTATTTTGGTGAAGATGAGTATATAATTGGTGATACAGCATACCCAAATTTAAAGTGGTGTATATCTCCATATATAAACAGAGGACGTCTAACAGAAACGCAAACTAGATTTAATACTTTACACTCCAAAACTAGACAGGTTATTGAGCGAGCCTTTGCTTTATTATTTGGTAGATTTCGCAGACTGAAGTACCTTGATATGAACAGGGTCGACTTAATACCTGCTACAATTATTGCAGCATGCACCCTGCACAATATTTGTTTAATTGAGCCAGATGACCTTATTGATGAATATGTTATTGAAGGTTTAGCAGCAGTAAATCATGGAGATGATGAATATATACGAAGATTAGATGGTGGTGTACGGGATGGTCAGGATAGAAGAAATCATTTAGCTGATACTTTATAAATATATTTATTTGATTGATATCCTGGGCGTTCAGCCAGAAATTGTTAAGTGCAAATGACATCGACAAAAAAAAGAACGAATAATCTTGTGGATGTCATTTGGACTTGACGATTTCTGCCTGAATGATCCGATATCTATAAACATAAATTGTGAATAAAATATTGTAAGCACGTTAACATTTAATATAGTTTTTTAAAAATATTCATGCTTTATTTGATTTCAAAGTTGCTGCTAAGTCTTTTAACACAGCAATACCTTCCTTTAACACAGAGATACTTTCTGCATGCCTTCTATTTCGCCCCTCCTCTCTCTCCCTGGCAATCTGATTTGAATTGTCGGGTTCTTGTCTCGTAGCCTTACGCTTTCTTGCTCTTTTTGCTGTTGGACTCAATAGTCTTCTTATTTTCTCTTATGTTTTCAAATGTTTCCTCCTCCGTCACAACTTTATCGAGATTTTCTACGCCCTTTGACGACGAAGCTATTGCTACTGGAGCAATATTATGATCACTGCCGAATATCTCGTCCATCGCGTTAAAAAATTCAAAACTAATCTGTTTAGCGCCAGTACAGCGATTACTCATGTTATGTATATTCTCGGTATATATATATATATATATATATTCGACTACACCTTATACAAATATATAAAGAAAAACAAAATAAAATCCACCGCCATAAAGAAATGATAAAGTGTGGCAAATTATTTCCGACAACGTAAAAACACATACTGCCGATCAATGTCGTAATAAGTTTAAATACTTAAATAAAAAATATATATATATATATATTTTATTTAAGTATTTAAACTTATTACGACATTGATCGGCAGTATGTGTTTTTACGTTGTCGGAAATAATTTGCCACACTTTATCATTTCTTTATGGCGGTGGATTTTATTTTGTTTTTCTTTATATATTTGTATAAGGTGTAGTATCTGTGTCTTACTCCACGATACCCGTGAAACTTCATCCATATTCACATTTTCTGCAGTTTGTTTGTTTCCACCTGTTGTTGTGTTGATATTAAATTTTTCAAATACTACGTCCTTGCTGATCAATAACAATTCGCCATCTAAAGTGAGAAAATACATTATTATAACACTCAAAATTAAAGATGTAGCATTCATAAGTATGTCCCTGCTTTACGTTGCAACAGCGAGTTGTCACCTTGCAATAGTGGTTGCCCAGTGGCGTCAAAGACTAATTGAAAATTCAACTCGTCAATAACCTCCATATTACAAAATAATTGTTTAATACACTAAATAAACAGCCTAGATAAATCAGCGAACGAGCGCGTTTTCATAGGTCTAACCCTAACGTGTTTCTAACGTAAACACCACCATTGCGCATGCTCTCAATTTTTACCCAGCTCTAGACCTGGTTTAAATGTCGTTCGTCCGGCAATGTTTAGACGTCTTTCTGAACGCGTAGAGCGTTCAATCGGGTGAACGCCCAGCCATTCTGAACGGTTTTAACCGGTGGGGCATATGTCCGGCATTTACCCGACGTCGATTGTGAACGCCCCCCTGGATTCTTGCCTTGAGTGATCGGCCCGTTTCTCCGATGTACATTGCGTCGCAGTCAGCACACTGTATCCGGTAGACTCCGCTATTGTCAGGAGATCAGTTTTTTATTTAACCTGTGGGAGACTTGAGAATATCTTGTTTTCGGTATTGAAAGCACATCTGATATTGAAATGTTTGAGAGTGTTGATAAGCTTTTCTGATATTCCCTTGGTGTATTTGAATGGTCTGTAGGTCCATGTAGAATCATCATTGGTGCCTCCTGTGAATCTTTTGCGTCTCTCGCTTCGTATCATCTTGTCAATCGTTTTCGTATTGTAACCGTTGGTTATAGCCATTTGTTTGATGATGTTAATCTCTCTATCAAAATGTATTACCTTCATGGGGATGGTGAGGGCACGATGTATGAGGCTGCGAAATGCTGCCATCTTCTGGTTATGGTGGTGACCAGAGTCGGCCGGAATCAGTGCACTGCATGTGGTTGGTTTGCGGTATATTTGGAAGTCAAATGAATCTTTCGTTCTCGTCACAGTTAGATCAAGGAAGTTGAGGGTTACATCCACTTCGTCTTCTCTAGTGAACCTTAGTTTAGGATGTAAGGTGTTTATGTAGTTTTCTAATTGTTGGAGTTCATCATATGTGCCAGACCACAAACAAAAGATGTCATATACGTACCGGGCCCACCAACCTACTTTGTTGCGAAATGGGTTAGTGGCATTGTTTATACATGTGCACGATTTTAAAATTTAGACGTTGCGTAAGTTTTCTCTATTTGTTTTGTTTTTCGACTTTTCACTATTTATTGCTAATTATTACAGCTACCTGATGATGGCTTTTAGCCGAAACATGTTGTAGCAGAAAATAAACTGAAATTACAAGAAGGAACAGATTGTCTTATTCTACCTAATAATAATAAACACCAAACACCCCATGGTGACCGACGTCATGGCCCAGCTGGATCCTAGCAATGACCGAAAAAAATATTAATGCCTTAATATTAAGTTCTATTGTAGTCATCTAAATTGTTAAACCATCTCTTCGCTGATCACTCTAGTTTTGTTTGCATAAAGAAAGCCCGTCTATAGTCGGGCCAGCCATGGATGGCCCCCAGTCTGTGATTTCCAGACAACCACCGATCTACATGACAATCACTGTCGTCAGGGTCGAATTCCTCGATAATTTCACCACCGATACGCGTTACGCCTTTATTCGTTTCTGTGAAACCAGGGTCCATGGGTTATTTTCCTTGTGTCGCCGCAAAATATTTTGGCTGAGGCACAGCCAGTGGACACAATTTTCGCAATAGTCAGCTTTAATTCTCCACACGTCATGTCACCAACTTCGTTCTTAATGTTTACCTTTTCATCAGCACCAAGTACATCCACATCATAGTCCAGTTCGGACACTTCACCACTATTTCCCGAGTAACCAGTAACCATACTGTACAATTCGGCAAATTATACAAGTTGCAGTTCGTCCAATCACAAACGCCGCCGCGAAGAATGTGTCTCTATAAAGATATCGCCAAGCACTCAGAACTTTATATCCCACTTCTAATTTGTTATACTCAATAAACGCAGGAGCAGGTTCAAGCACGTCTATTCAGAACAAGAATAAACAAAATATAATCTTCTTTTTATTACAAAAATATATTTATGTATGTAGTGGAATGTGTGGGGAATACCGCGCACCTAAGGAAAAATGCATATAAAAGTCTTCCTATATACATAAGAATTTTAATTATTTTACCACTGAATCTTACCTTCTGCACCATAAAAAAAGATCTACGACAAAGAAATTTTTTTAATGTGCATTGTTGACGATTCTTTAATTGCGTGGTATTCCCCCACTTGTCGGGTAGTACTGCGCAGAGATGGGATAATTTTCCGCAGGAATTAAATAATGCTCAGAAGGTTAAAATAACATGTAAAACTTTATTGGTAAAAAAATGCATATTATTTTCTGTCTGCCTTCTTGTGAGTCATGACACACAAATCGCAGGTGTTGTTCTCAGGTGAATCCCAACCGCTGCATTCTGAATGTGCCCAGTTCGAACAAATTACACACCGGTACCACATTTTCTTGTCTCGGCCGAATTCACCGCATACCAAGCACATCTCGGTGTCTTCAGTTGGATCATCTAATTCAGGGGTGTCCAACCGAACCGGCTTCGCCTATCACTTTATCATCGTTTGGATCACGCCCTGATCCAATTGATCCAGCGTCGCACAACTGACTTTTATCATAACGTTCAGACCCAGAATCAACAAAATGCAAATTTCTTACCCCAAGTCTCTTACCCCGAACTCGTTTCTTAGGTTTGGCAGACCACTTCTTTTTCCGCCTTTCTCTTCCTGTTTTCAGCTTTTTTACTCTTCATCTTGTTTTGGACGATTCCGTTTCTCTTTAGTTTTTAATGGCGTAGACGTAAAGATTTTGGAGTGGAGTTCAGCACGGCAAGATTTTTTGACTGGATCTGGAAGCGGCGCTAACTTTTCAACAGGAATTTTTGTTGTAGACGGGTGTTGGGAACATGATGATCTAGACTGTGTCAATACTTTTCGATGTTCCAGGCATTTTCTGATTTGACTGTTGCTTGGTATTGACGGGTTCAGACAAAGTCTTCTGCATGACTTCAACCGTTATGTTGGACTGATCTGTTTTATAACAATTAACGTCGGTTTCATTTAAATTAATTGGTAGTTGCATTCCTGAAGCATCTGTGTCACCTATTAGGACAAAATCATCTTCAGAGAATTTATTATTGGCAATTCCGGATAGGTCTGGAACCCGGATATTCCTTTGTCCATCGTAGCAACCCTTATATATGTTCTTTTAAAAATGAAGCACGTTCATAATGTGTGATCTTTTCGTGGGCATGACTTCGCAGATCCAAATCGCACTCACGTTTTAATGCACTTTTAAGGACCCAAGAAAAGTTAACTCAAGCGGCTGTAGCTTGTGTGAAGTGTGTGGAGGCAGTGAGACCATAACAACTGCATATGATCTGCAGTATGTATAAATGTCCAAAGAAATATGGCTTCCATGATTGTCCAATATTAGTAGCACTGGATCTTGTTCTGTGGACATCCCACGCTGATGAAAATATTTGATCCAGTCAAAAAATAACACCTTATTTATCCAGCCGTTTTTTCAGCCATTTATTCGCCCGTTTTTTGAGTTTCTTTATGAGGTCGTGAGGGTTGGGGGCCCTAGCACTGCAGCCATGTGGCATGTGCTGTCGCCGCCCAGGTAGTTCTGCGTCCAGTTTATGGGGCTGGCCTTCCAATAGGGTATTACGGTCATGTGGAAATTTAAGCAAAAGCGTGTATTAAGCGATTTTACAGTATATAACCCGAAATTCTGTTAAGTTAAAATTAAATTACATTCAGAATTTGTTGAGAAAAGGACAATTAAAATTTGAATTTTCCGATCACTGTCGTGATTGGCCTAGTGTAGAATTGGCAACGTAGCCAAGAAATTGATCAAAACCTAGGGAATTTTCTTGCAACTGTGTTTGCACCGCTGTTGATTATGGATGGTATTGATATATTAAAAAGTCACTGATCACCTAACCTCAATGCACTAACGGTAAACAGAGTGACCTACGCGATTGTTGACAGTTTGGCACCACAGCAACATAAAATAACTATGCGCGACGTTGTCAAGTTTCGCATTATAATCCCTCCTTGTGACGTCACAAGTAGGATTTTTATTTGAATTTCAAACCGCGTTTTCTCCTATATTAAAGCGTTGTTTGGCATTTTACGTGTGAAAGGGTGATGCTAACCTTACCTACTTTGTAATACAGCAGAATTTGAAAAGTGCCGTAATACCCTATTATATTTTCTTTGGAGAAGTTGGTTGTGGGGTTCCTCTTCCAAGGTTTGGTTCCCTCCAGGAGGCCAATGCTAAGCATTCGAATAAGATGTGAGTGGCGTTTTCCTCCTCTTCATTGCAAGGTCTGCACAGAGGTCGACTACGGACCCTTTTCTTTGGTGGTTCTTCCGTAGCCACGTGCTGAATGCATATAACTTCTGCAGTATCTGCATTTCCTGCAGCATCTTCGTCTCCTGCAGCTGCTTCAGCTGGCAGAGGCAACCCGTCGCAGGTTTCGGGGATGTCCGGGTCACCTGTTACCGTAACGTTGCTCCACACCGGTGCCCAGCTGATGTTCCCTAATTTTTCGCCGCTTTGTTTTCAATGCGTACTTCCAGTCGTTCAGTCGCTAAAATACATATTGGAAATGAAAAAAAAAAGTTCAATACCGAAAGTATAATGGCACCTTTTTCCACTCCTCGACGCTAAGGCTTGGACCATCACCCTGCGTATTTAATTTACTTGCCAGGTTTGCCCAAAGTAGGGGTAATTTGCGGGTTCTAGCTCAGCGGCGCAAAGCAGCGCACATGTGGCGCGGTAGTGGTGAGTAGTGGAACTTTGTAGTGAGTGCAGATCTCTTCTTCATGTGGCGCGGTAGTGGTGAGTAGCGGAACTTTGTAGTGAGTGCAGATCTCTTCTTCGGTTTGGGGGCGCTGTAAGAAAAGAGAGCGCTGCTTGTCGCGGTTCGACGCGAGCGCCGCTTGCGAAGAAAGCAATAAAAAAAAATAGAAGATGGCGCGCGCTCGGCTTTTAACTGTTGAGGAGATAGCGCCGCCGCCGCCGCCGCCGGTTCAAAAAAAAGCGCGCGCGTTGCGCGAAAGCGGAACACTGGTAGCGGGCCCGGGGCCGCGTTGAGAGATAGGAAAAAAACATTTTATGTTTTTTAGTATAATATTCAAAGTGTTTCGCTATGCTGTGCAATTAAAGTTGTTTATGTTCTTTAGTATAATATTCAAAGTGTTTCGAATTTTTTCTATTGCGTAAAACAATATATTTTTCTTGACATACGCAATGCGCTTTCGCATCTTCAAGGTGCAGTTTGCAGCGAATGCTTGCAAAACTTGTATAAATCAAAGCAATTCCGTTGTTATCTGTTGGAATACGATATCATGCACCGGGCTGGTCGGAAACATGGGAATGTGGATGCTCTGAGCCGAGTAACAGCTGTCCGAATGGAAGGGCTGAATGAGTTACCTCCTAAGATCAAGGAAATTACAGGTAATCTGTTCTCAGCTCCTAGCGAGTATGCTCTCGCACATTGTGTCTCTCAGGACTTGGCTATGGGCGCCGGTATAGCTTTGGAATTCCGGCGTAGATTCGGCAGAATCGAAGAATTGAGGGCGTTAGGTAAGGTAGTGGGGGAGGTCGCAAAATTAGACGCTGGTGGTCGTACCATATTTAATTTAATAACTAAACGAAGATACTCGGAGAAACCCACGTATGCACAACTAAGGTAGTCGCTACACGCTTTAAGAGCAGAGATGCTGACAGATGGATATAAGAAGTTGGCGATACCTCGTATTGGATGTGGCCTTGATGGGCTGCTCTGGAGTAAAGTTAAGAAGTTGCTTCTAGAAACATTTCAGAGTACAGGAATAGAGGTGGTCGTATACTTATTGGACCCTCAGTACACAGGTAGATGATAATTTTTCTGGGTAATCAAGGTTTTTACGAGAGCCTATATTTTATCTACGTTTATTAAATAAAAAAGCGCATAGTTTTTTATTATGAAACCTGTGTTTTATTTAATGGGTGGGTTTTTTAAAATAAAACTAATATATGCAAGAGCCTTTTTTTTATTATTGGGTATAGTAATATCTCTTTTAGGTATAAAAAAAATTAAATTCGTCCGGACTTCCTGCCCTCTCCTTCTCCTCCTCCTCCATCTTGTGTTAATGGTGTCGGGGCTGATGCTGATCATGTAGATAACGATGATTTTCTTCTCCTTGAGGGGAAAATTTGCTCAAAAAATTTATTATTGCAATAAAAAAAATCCTGCGTAATGTACCTATATTATAATAAAACGCAAAACAGAATTTTTAAAATTAATTTTTATTTTAATATAACAATAGTTAATATATAATTAATATTTAAGAAAACTCAAATAACCCAAAATATGATTAAATTTAAAAAAAAATATTATTATTCATTTTCCGTGTAGGTACACGTAACTTGTTAAGCGGTCCCCATCTACCACTTCATAGCAAATGGAGTCTAACAGTTGAATCATCCCCGGAGGCTGGAAAGTGGTCGGAGGAGTCGTGTAAAACACCAATACTTCAGTATACATGTGCTATACAATATAAAACGTTTTTAAAATGACATAAATTAAGGACAAAAGCAAATGGGGTACTTACTCTCAGGTGTTGTGGTACCACTACCGATAAAATAATTCTCACTGCAGCAGAAAAAAAACTTATTAAAAATTATTTAGTTAAAAATGTGAAAAAAATTTACGTGCTTCCATATCCATTTTATTTGTTGTTTGTCGAAATTATATTGTTACAATAATAATTCATTTGCTTTTCGAGGGGTATATACAGGGTGTTTCAGAAATAACGGCTAACCTTGAAGGAGCATATGCCCAAGGACGTAATAAGCATGTTTTGTCAAATAACGTATGGTCTAACTTCACGCATTATTGAGAAAATTAATGAAGAAAGACGGAGTCCGTCCCTGACCAGCGGAAGACAATCGACCACAATCCACTACAGTTGTGTTGCAACTGGTGACAAATCAACGCAGCGGGGAACATTCGGTCGCCCCGCCCCTCCACTGCGGCCTTTCTCGCTGAACGTGACAATGACCTACATTCGCCAGGTTGATATGAACGTATACAAGCGTGGTCATGGTCCAACAGCTGTTTGTTGGTTTAACAACAATAAAAATCATTTGGATTTTGGAATCTTAATGTTGGTGTCTTTGTGTAGTGATTTGTGTAGTATTGAATTGCAATTCTATGGCTAGAATGCGACATAACTTTGTTCGGCCGAGACGCCTAGTTGCTGTGTTGAGTCGCTTTGTTTTGTTCGGCGATAACGCTTAATAATCACGTTTGTAAATCCGCATCACGATTCTGGATTAGGTAGGTACTAATCTCTCTATTTTTAATTGTTTGTACGGTCTTTTGCAACCGTAGTCAAGTCATGCGCGTTCGGCTATTCACCAGGGCCGGCCTTAGACGAATTTTTCAATACAAATTTTGTTAGTACATAAAACATTGAAATAGACTATAGGTTATTTGACCAAAATTGCTTCTCTGTCCTTGGTGAACATGCTCCTTCAAGGTTAGCCGTTATTTCTGAAACACCCTATATAGGATATTATTATCAAGAAAGTGTTTCCTTGCCTCGGTTGAATATCGGCTTCGCGATAAACGCGCGGCCCTCGCATTCTGTTTGTATCGTTTTAGCGAAATATACAGAGTGTACATTTTAGATGATATTCTTATAAAATAAAAAGGATTCATTTTTATAATAAAAAATGCGTCTTTTAACAATTTTTATTCAATATTCCTAACACAATACAATAATATATTTTTTTTTTAAACTTAACACTAATATTAAAATTTCTTTTAAATTACCCTATAGATAATACCATATCTCTAACACCATTTAACAGTAACCTATTACCACCATTTATACCATAAAATAATATATAATATATTGATAATTTATTTTCTCCTAAATTCTAATAAATTTGCGGAATTCGGTTTCCCAGTGTCCAACTGCCCCATGTATGCTAGAAAGTAGCTGCTTTTGTGCGAGTTTACTTCTTCGATAAATTTAGCGTTAATTTTTTCAGCCATTCGGCGTGGTAAAAATATGCAGAAGGAATCTACCTCGTCTAGCCCTTCATCATGTTGATCATCAAGTTCATCTTGTAATTCAATCATGACGCAAGGCCAACTTAGATGCGTGAATTCTTTGATTTCGAGGACGCGATAATCGAAATTTATTTTTAACGTTTTAATTTGTCTCACGTCCGCTGACAAACACATACCTGCTTTGTTTATCTCATCCAAAGTGTCATCTGCGTGGTCAGCGTAGTTTTGAGCAGACACATTTTTTTTCGCTTTCTTAATTGGTTCCAAATCTTGCTTTCTTTTACGTTTTTGTTGTTGACCTTTAGACGGTTGTGGTGAGCTGACGTCGTTATCTTCATCTTGATCCGGGCTGGCTGGTGATTCTGAACTTGTCGCTTTCGGAAATTGTCTTTTTTTAAAGGGTTTCGGTTCAATAACTTGAACATTTTTTTCTTCGACCGGATCTAACTCGTACTGAGACATCTTCGTTTTATGGGTTGTTAGCGGCTTGCAGGCTTGATGAAAGAGATAGAGAGAATTGCTGATGTTGAAAAAAGCTAACTGTTCTAGCCTATTCTTTGCTGGTCTTTTATATCATTATCGAATCGATGGAGTGGGGGTGGGGTCTCGCGAATACGTAAAAAATTATTAATCTATGTTATTAAGTTCGAACTGTTCATCCTGAACGAAATCTAGTTCGTTAAAATGCTTCACTGTGCCCGAGTGAAAAAGTTGAAAGCAGCTATTTTTTCGAGAGATTTTAAATAGCGGCTTGAAACAGTTGGAGCACCAAAACGATTGTTTTAGTAAAAAATTTTCGAATAATGTATTATGTTCGTTTCCATCGAATATTATTCTATGATGTGAATGTTGCCAACATTCTACGTATTCCTTTAAGTCTCGAAATTTTCTAGCCAAATTTATCATAAGAAAGCACATATAACACATGTTTCCAATGGGGGTGGATATACAATAATTTAGCAAGCATGCGTAACTACCCATTCTAGGCGGTATTTCGTATAGATTTTGTAGAAGTATAGTAAATCTAAATGCGTTTCGTGCTCTTAATGTAGTATCCTCTCCCATAACCAATAAATATTTCAGCAGTTTTTGCGTGATTCTTTTGGAATTTTTGGTAAAGATTAGCTCTTCGCCGCACGTTAAGTATAAATATGGGTCATCGTTTCGTTTCAGAGCCTCCCATCTAACGCTGGACCAGTGACGCAATAGTTGCTTTATAATTTTGATAGGTAGTCCTTTTAGAAATCGTTGTGCTACTAGATAAAAAATATTCTCTCGTTGGATTATATTTATACAAATTACCGTTATTGCCAAATATTCTAAAGTTTGTGGTTGATTCATAGTTGCCGAACAAATCAAGTTTATTTGTACGATACGATGTTATTCTAACTAATTAAAAAAATATCGTAATATTGCGAAATTTTTAAGTTTGTTGATAATAACATCCTTTGTTTTGCGCCATTTCCTACGACACGATGATAACGTTTTGTAATGCGTGCTAAATAAGTGTCGTCTGCGTTTTTGCATATCAAGCGTGCCTCGCTGTTTATGTTTTGTTCCACATAATACGGCAATACTGGAATTTTGTTTTTTATAACCTCAATAGATTGGTTACGAACGCGCGTCTGGGTTTTTTGCATATCAAGCGTGCCTCGATGTTTATGTTTTGTTTCACATAATACGGCAATACTGGAATTTTGTTTTTTTCATAGCCTCCATAGATTGGTTACGAACGCGCGTCTGCGTTTTTTGCATATCAAGCGTGCCTCGATGTTTATGTTTTGTTCCACATAATACCGCAATACTGGATTTTTGCTTTTTTATGACCTCAATAGATTGGTTACGAACGCGCGCGTTTTTCGCATGCTATTAAAACTACCGTTGGCTCTGGAAGTTGGACACTTATCCGAATGCTTTCGTCCGTGCTGCTTAAAAAGAAGAAAAATGGACGAACAAAGTATATTCGAATATTTGGTTGATGATCATGGGGACCTGTTACCTTTGGAAAAGCCGATAACATTTCTGAACCATTACGATAACTTACCGGAACAGAGCTCACTGCTGTTTGAAGAAATTTGGAAGGGCTACGTTATTAAAGTTTACGAAAACGAAGAGTATATCTGCGTTTATTATTTTAACGTAAGAGATTTCTTTTGTGTTATTTATAAATATGTTTTATTTTAATATTTTTTTAGAGATATCATGAGCTTTAAATGTAACAACTTATCGGAACAGAGCTCGCTGCTGTTTGAATAAATTTGGAAGGGCTACGTAGTTTACGAAAACGTAGAGTTTATCTGCGTTTATTATTTTAACGTAAGATTTTTTTTTTTATTTTATCATACGCAGTATGTAAAGTAGTGTTATCGTGCCGAAAAAAATAGATTTTTTGCGGAAATAGGTCTTTTTAGGTCCCCTGAACATTTTTGACTAAGGTACAAAAAAATGTCTGCGTATGTGTGTGTGCTCGATTTTTGTGGCGATGGTTCCGGAGAAACTACTAAAGGTATCGCCACGAAAGTTCATATTTAGAAGTTTTATAACCAAACTTGGTTCTAAAGTGTTCAAAGGAACTGGAAGTCTTCTCTAAGCATTTTTCAAAGATTTTGCAATTAAGCCGTCATTTCTGCAATTCCGTCAAAATAGTTAAATAATAAATTAAAGTAGAGGAAATTTCGTATAGTTTATATCTATAACATTTTTATTAATTTTATATATAGTATGATAAAGTCATGTGCTGGCCACATCAGATTTTTTTTGTATTATTTATAAGTATTATATTTTTTTCTATTTTTAGAGACATCATGAGCTTTAACTGTGACGCTTGTCACAAAACATTTTCGCGAAGCTATAATTTAAAGAGACACCGCTGTACGGCAGCTCGTTTGGGTCAAGAGCACCAACCATTTTTATGTCTTCTATGCGATCGGTCATTTACCAGGGCTGATTCTCTCAAACGACATACACGTAATATTCATATCGATCGTGACGTTATGGATAGTTCGAATAAGAGGAAGCGTGATGAGGAAGTGAAGGAAGGAGAAGTTGGAGAAGGATCAACAAGGAAAAAAATAAGAAAACTAGACGATCTTCTGGCAACGTGGGAAAACAGGAGGAGTACATCTGCAACACGTGTAAGGTATCGTTTACAACCCTGGTTACATTTAGGGGACACCTTCGTTCACAGACCCATCGAGCGAAAAATGTAATTCTTTTGAGAGATGACGGAATTAGCGAGATCGCGACCGCTTTTAAAAACCGCGTAAAAAGTTATAAAATTGAAAATTCGCGGTCGGTCGATATCCCCACGTTTTTCGACGAAGTGAAATCCAAAACGTGTAGTTTGATTCAAAGTCACGTTGATGAGATGATAACGTTTAAGTTACAATTGGAATTATTTGCTTACTATATTAAACCGAGCGCGGACGATAATGCTCAACTCGCAGAATTAAAGTCGTTCTTTACTCGTTTTGTTATTATCGATCGCGCTACCAACGTGGAAGAAATGTATAACGATCTAACGGCTAAACTTCAAACGAAAGCCGAGATGATATAGGAGCGGGATAGCGGATCGTCATTAACAGGGGTGTCCCATCTAGAATTAAATGTAAATAAATATTCGCCTATCGGCCCCGCGTCATACATGCTTTGCCGAAAGATATTGCCTGCAGAAAAGCGTGCATTAATTTGAAAAATAACGACGAAGCGTGCCTTTTTTGGTCCATCTGCGCAGCATTGCGCCCTCGCCGGCGTAACGTAAATCGTATTACATCGTATCCTCACTACTCGAAGGTATTAAATTTGCAAGGTATAACTGCACCGGTAAAATTCAAAGATCTTCATTTAATTGAACAGTTGAACAACCTCAGTTTGAATATATACGGTTTGGAATATGATTTTGAAAGTAAAAAAAATATTGTGGTAGGGCCACTTTATTTTACTAAATTAAAGCGACCCGTTCACGTGAATTTGCTTCTGCTTGAGAATGATAAGTCCTCTTCGACGCATTACGTTCTAATTAAGAATCTATCGCGGCTTATTTCGAAGCAACTGGGCAAGGGGAAACGTGGCGTATATTTATGCGACGGCTGTTTAACCTTCTTCCCGAGTCGGGAGCGGCTCGACGCTCATTGTCAGTTTGACTGCAATAAGATCTGTACGATTTTACCCACGAAAAACTTGAAGAAAAATAAACTGGGATCTATGACTCCCGAAAATTTATTGTTTTTTACTAATTTTGAGAGGAAATTAAGCGTGCCTTTTGTTGTTTACGCGGATTTTGAGTCTATGCTGCAACCGATTCACACGTGCGCTCCGAATCCGGACCATTCGTATTCCCAAAATTCGCACTCGCACGCGCCGTACAGCTTCGCGTATCAACTGGTCTGCTCGTTCGACTCGAAATTTAATAAGTTCGAAACGTATACCGGTCCGGACTGCGCCGAGGTATTCGTAACAAGGCTTTCCGAACTGGCCAAGCAAGTGTACGCCGTTCATTTTAGGAACGTTGTTCCCATGAGGCCGCTAACCCAAATTGAGCGAATACGTTTCGAAGATAGCGCGACGCCGTGCCATATTTGCGAAAGGATGATTACGGATGATGATGAGGCTAATGATAATTACAGGGTACATGACCACGATTTGTTCTGCGGTGAATACCGAGGAGTAAGCCATAAGATTTGTAATTTAAATTATCAAGTTCGAAAAGTCCTTCCCATTTTTTCCACAACCTTTCTAATTACGACGCTCATCTCTTTATTAAGCAGCTAGCGTCGGACGGGGAGTGAATTTATGTTATTCCGCAAAACAAAGAAAAGTATATTAGTTTCACAAAACACGTTTTAGTTGACAATTATATTAATAAAAATGCCACTCAAACTGATGTTTATTTTCAGCTAAGATTCTTAGATTCTTATCGTTTTATGGCATCCTCTTTGGACGCATTAGCGAATAATTTAAAAGATGATGATTTAGTTTTTGTGAAAGAGACCTTCCCCGATCCGGAACACTTTTTATTGATGAAAAGGAAGGGTGTCTTTCCATACCAGTATATCGATTCGATTGCGCGATTAAATGAAACCCAATTACCCGGCCGCGAGCACTTTTTCAATTCGCTAACCAATTCTGAGATAACCGCGAGCGATTATGAGCATGCGCAAACTGTTTGGAATGTATTCGGATGCGAAACGTTACAGCAATACTCCGATTTATATCTAAAAGTAGACGTGTTACTGCTTAGCGACGATTTTGAAAAATTTCGTAAAGTTTGCGTCGACACGTATCGCTTGGACGCTTGCAATTATTATACGGCACCCGGTCTATCTTGGGACGCGATGCTAAAATATACCGGCGTAGAATTGGAGTTGTTAACGGACATTGATATGTCTCAATTTATCAAAAATAGCATTCGCGGTGGAATTTCTCAATGTTCATATCGGTATGCGAAGGCGAACAATCCTTACTTATCGTCATCATCCTACGATAGCGAATTACCGACCACTTATCTGACGTACGTGGACGCTAACAACTTATTCGGTTGGGCGATGTCGAATTATTTACCCGTGGCGAATTTTAGATGGTTATCGAAGGACGAAATTGACGCGCTGAACGTTGAGAGCGTGAGCGATACGGCGGACGTTGGGTATATTTTCGAAGTCGATATTGAGTATCCGCCGGAATTGCACGATCCGCATAACGATTTTCCATTTTTAGCGAAAAACGTTGTACCGCCCACGTCGAAGTTTAAGAATATAAAATTACTTCTCTTCCTATCGAATAAGCAAAAATACACGTTGCACTAGAGAAATCTTAAGCAAATCTTGGCGAACGGTTTGAAGGTAACGCGAGTCTATAGAGTTTTGCAGTTTAAACAATCGGCGTGGATGAAATCGTATATCGATTTAAATACCAGGTTACGTCAGCAGGCTCAAAATAAATTTGATAAGGACCAATACAAATTATTTAACAATTGTATATTTGGCAAGGCTATCGAAAACGTCTTGAAGCGTCGACGTTCGACTGGTTACACATTGGGAAAATCGACATAAGAGAAGAGGCGCGGCGCACTTGATATCACAACTAAATTTCAAATCGATTAGCGTATTTACTGAGAATTTTGCCGCAATTCAAATGAACAGATTGTTACGGCGCTTTTCTCTCAAACGATGTCGTCCTACCTCACTCGCCTCTCTCCTTGAAATCCCTCGTTGTCCCTGCTAGCTCAGCTGAAGAAGGGAGCGGTTCTTCGATAATTTATAAGGCGCCACGTGTTCAACCTAGAAGAGGGAAAGCTCCAACACGGAGAGCCGGGTGTTGGTTTGAAAGAACACAAGCGAGTCGGAGTACAATCAAAAGATTTATTAATCAATAACGTGGAGTAATAGCAATTGGTAAACCAAGACAGAAGCATGTAGGGTGCACGTAAAGTTAATCCAAAAATATATCGTAGGGCTGATCACTTCCACAATAAATCAAGCAGCATAAAAGAAAAGGGGCGCCAAAATAATCTCTAAATTAGACACAACATATCCACAAAACGTCTCAGTGACTGACGAAAAATTATCAATGTCAACCATCAACGAACCCCGAACATATTTAAAGTTGGAAATCTCCAACACTCAACCAAGATAAAAGAAGATCGGTAACGCAAACCCGTCAGTCCGAAATGGCCAAATCGTACGTACGCGTTAGGTATCCGGTAAACGTCTAGCGACAAATAAACCTCAAAATTAAAAATATTATCGTTGATTGCGTTGATCACAACAGAGTTTAAATTACTAAAATCCTTAAAAATCAAAATCGGTGAAGCCGTTACGTTTAAACAAACTCAAAAATGTTATGGGAACTTGAAGAGTTCCCAAACAATGAAAAAAATAAAATCACTGAAGGCGTCGATTGAAGTGACCTCCAACAAAAGCAACAAAAGGAAACACCGAACGTTAATATGCTGGAAGGTTCCCGAACCTCAACGACTAAACCTTCGAATCGGATATATAACCTCCACGCAAAGCCGTAGGAATCACCAGTTAAAATACGGTACCCAACCGTCAAAGTCAAATCTAAATTTTGGGGTTAAATTGCGACTACGCAAACTAATTGAGGTTAGGCGACAACCATACGTGAAGCGTCAACGCAAAGGTGAAGGCTATACTTCGATCCCGCAAACTAAGTAGGGTTAAGTACGTTGAACCCTATAAATGCTATCGTCAACGTATCTCCGAACTAAAATGAGGTTAGAAAAAAAAAACCTTCCGAAGTTCTGCGGCAAATCGGTCGGTCGGCGTGGCCGGCGGCGAGCTCGACCGGTTCCGGAAACAATCAAGACACAGTACCTTAACTTCCGCTACGATAATAATAAAAAAAAAGGAATTTTCCAATCGTGCAATCCAACGAAAGAGGTCCTCGTCGGGGTTTTCTGCGGAGTCCCTACGTCCAACGTTCTACGGGTACGTTCCCGGGATCGGTAAGTCGCTATGTCGCAATCCAACGAAAGAGGTCCTCGTCGGGGTTTTCTGCGGAGTCCCTACGTCCAACGTTCTACGGGTACGTTCCCGGGATCGGTAATTCGCTATGTCGGCACCAAGCAAGCAGGGAATCAACGTATGGGGGATTCCTCAAACAGACGTGGCTCCTATCAGCTTGGTATCCGTGATCCGAAGTTCTAAGCGCTGTTAATCGTCGCTGGCCTGAGCCCTGCCGTAGTTCCCCTCTTGGGGAAAAACCAAATCCGGCACCAAACCTTCGATCGAGAGTAACGTAGCCACTATTTCGACCAAGAGTCCCCACAATTATCCGTCTTAAAGTGTAAACGCCGTAAGGAATGACTCTAGTCTACCAATGGCGGCCGTGAATTAAGATACGTCACACGTCTGGAGTCGTCGAAGTTGGGGAAGCGAATGAAACGAAGAACACCAGAAACTGGCGTTTGTAACCAGAAAAACGTCAAGGAGGCTACCTACGGCACCGAAAGTCCCCAGAAGTGTCCTACGCCACAACCAAACCGCCGATAAATAATAAACGAAAAATCCAGCACGTGACAGATTCCTGCACAACAACAAAACCTCAAAGTATCAAGGAAATCATAGAACAAATAACAAAGTTAATTTTGTAAACAAAATCCACAAAAACTCTTAAAACGTCGAACACAAAAAATTATACCAAATTTTGCGCAAATACTAAACAGATCGACATGAACTTAATCGGAATAGGTGCGGAAAAATGTGGGCATCATTTCAAACCAAATTCCACTCCAAACGCTACACAATTAGCGGAGTAATCGTATTAAATCTCTGAAACGGCAAATCATGGACAAGAAAGCCCCCCCGCGGTATGCAACCAGTCGTGCAGCCAGAGTAAAAATTCAACTAAGGTCGTAAAACGAAATTTGAACGTAACAAGATTGAAAATTTTGTGCAATAAGCCAATATATTTGGGATTTTTCGTTCTAGAACTTTCCAAATTACTGATGTACGACTATTATTATAACTTCTATAAGAACATATATGGGAAACGGATTAAATTGTGTTACATAGACACTGATAGTTTCATATTATTAATTCGGACGGAAAATTTATATTCGGATATGAAGCTGCACTTAGTTAAATTTGATACCTCAAATTATAGCGCTACTAATTCTTTTAATATACCGCTCGTAAATAAGGGTGTTTTGGGTTTATTTAAAGATGAAAATGCCGGAAAAGTAATGAGGGAATTTGTTGGCTTACGTTCAAAAATGTACTCACTTATCGTTATCGGTGATCGTGATCGTGATGGCGGCGAGGAGGATGTATCGAAGAAAGCTAAAGGCGTTAAACGGTACGTTGTTAAGAAGGAAATTAACTTTGACGATTATCAGCGTTGTTTGTTCGAAAATTTTGTATTATATCGATCACAAAATACCTTTCGATCTATAAAACATAATATATTTACTCAAATTCAAAATAAATTGGCACTATCACCGTTCGGCGATAAAAGATATATTTGTGCGGATTCGATTAATACGTTGGCCTGGGGGCATTATTCGCTCAAGTAGATTAGGTATATATTTTAATAGTAATTGCGGAACATATTTTTTATTAGTTGTATTGTGTTAGTCGAAACGTTAAGATGTGTAGTAGTATTAGTAGTAGTAGTAGTAATAAGTATTTCCAAGTGGAACTGGATATTTTTAATAACATGAAGAGCACGTATTGCGATCACCTAAGAAGATTTATAAACTCGAAAGACGTTGACGGCGTTAACTTTGTGTTGAATAAAACTCAAGTGCCCGAAGAACTTTAACTTTGGACGCTTATGCAATACCACGGCGGACGTTTTGGAACTTCGGAACTTTTTGGAACTCTTCGACTCGAAACAACAAACAGTAGATATACACAGAGGGTCTTGGATCACTTAGGTACCTGAGCCTGCCTGCTCCAGACGGTAATTAAAATTAGGTGTTAGAAATGAAACATCAATAATTATCATATGTAATAAATTATATATTTTTATTGTCAACTCAAATCAATTAATTTATATAAAAATAGAATTTGCCTGTTAAGACATGATCCCTCGGTATATTAAAAATGTCATGTGAGGTGAATATCCTCCATTAACATCAAGCAAGTTCATTGCAATTTTATCAAGGTCAATACAGCCAAGTTAATATCTTTTGCGTTGGTGATACATTAGATGCAATAATTTTTAGAATTTGCCTGTTAAGACATGATCCCTCGGTATATTAAAAATGTCATGTGAGGTGAATATCCTCCATTAACATCAAGCAAGCTCATTGCAATTTTATCAAGGTCAATACAGCCAAGTGAATATCTTTTGCGTAGGTGATACATTAGATGCAATAATTTTTATGTATCGTGCATTAGTGTGTTCCAATTATACTTTGTACGTTGGTAATTTGTATTTATGTCATGAGATAAATTTGCTGGTTATACTGTAATTTTACGGACGTTGTGATGGTTCGAATGCATGGGGAACGCATAAATTTGCAGGTAGGCTACTATAAGATCATGAAAAATAATTTAGAGGTGAATACATTTTCTAAATGATTCCGACCATGAAAGCCTACGTAGTTATTTAAAGACTAATTATTTTTATGTATCCCCATATAAGTTGCATTATATCGGATAGAAAAATATTTGTAGCCAGGTATGCAGTGTTTATTATGAGATAAATTTAAGGACTTTACTGACAATGCTGTTACTGTAGTAATAATGAGGAAAGTGGGTATATAAATTTGCAGGTAAGCAACAATATCTGTTAAAGAACATTAAGTTTAACCTCGTCTATTTTTAGCGAGGTATGCTGGTATTACAGTACATATGATATAAATTTTCAGACTTTACGGTTTAGTGTGATTATAATGGTCAAAGTGGGTATATGCGATTTGCAGGTATGTAATTATATCTGTAGCGAAACAAATATTAAAGTTAACCCTCTGGGTAGTAAATTACTTTTTATGTATTTCCCATATATAAGTTTGCATGTGTTCAATTATATATAGGAGATGAAAAATGCGATTTAACCTGACTGATTATTTTTATGGATGAGATATACCATAAATTTGCAGTCATTACGAGCTATTATTGGTTGAAATGGTGGTGGAAGTTGGTATAAATGTAGTATGATCCTGCCGAATATTCAGTTTCGCTCAACAGTCTCCGTCTCAGCTCCAGTTCCTAGCAGAAGCAGCAGCAGCAGCAAGAATCTACTAGAACCAACTCCAGCAGCAGCTACTACCCCCCGACACCGGCACCACGAGAATAATACAAGCTAGCATCACTACCTCTACAAACACCAAAAGAAAAAATGGACTCCTTGAAACAACTCAACAACTGCTCCACTGGATTCAAAATAATTGCGGCTCTGGAGATTAATAGAAGGTATAAGATAAACAAATTTTCATCAATAAACACTAGATTTGGGGTGGCGGTGTTAGTTCATCTGGAGGAGGAAGGATCGGTTATCCTTCCAGCCCGGTTTTCGGGGCTCAGTGAAAAGTTGGACGACTTAAACAGTGATGTTAGTGTCAAAACTATTTATTTAATAAAGAGAGAAGCGCAGGGAAAATATGTTCCCATTGAGTTTACTGAATAATTTCAGTAAATTCAATGGGATATAATCAGTACCTACATATAATTGTAATAATTGAAATTTTATTATTATTATTATTATTCTTATTATTATTATTATTATTATTAGTTAGTGTGCAATTTTTATTATTCTTTTGAGATTTAATAAAATTGTAAAAAAAAAATTTATTTTTCTCTTACATAAGAAGAAAGAGACTGCACAAGAAGCTATTATACACATCTTTGTCCTTGGAAGCAAAACTGAAATTGTACAAGATGATCCTACAATTAAAACAAATTGATTTAAATAAAAAATAAATCGATATACTTATATGTATGTTTATTATTTTTCCTTATCCCGTCCCTATAAAATATGGTGATTGAATTTTATACTGCAGTGTAATTGAACATCTAAGATATTGAACACACACACACACACCCAAACACACACACACACACACACACACACACACACACACACACACACACACACACACACACACACACACACACACACACACACACACACACACACACACACACACCCACGCACGCACGCACGCACGCACGCACGCACGCACGCACGCACGCACGCACGCACGCACGCACGCACACACACACACACACACACACACACACACACACACACACACAGACACACACACACACACACACACACACACACACGCACACACACACACACACACACGCACACGCACACGCACGCACACGCACACGCACACGCACACACGCACACACGCACACACACACACACACACGCACACGCACACGCACACGCACACACGCACACACACACACAAGAAAATTAGTGGAGTAAGATTTAATGACAATCTAGAGTACTGTTATATGGATGATCACGATGGAAATTACAGGGAAGCAAGGAAGGGAGAAGTGTGGATTATCGCTGCAGCAGACAGATTAAGATTTCAGAAACGAATACAAGACTGTTCATTGATAATAGAAAAAGTGCTCAAAATTAAACTGTATGAAATAAAAAACTCACATATAATTTGTAAAAAAGTATATTGAAGTAAATTTATCAATACATATCATTTCACATTTTTTCTTTTTAATTTTTAATTCTCTTATGCTGTTTCTTATTTAGAAGAGAATTTACAAACCACCTACCCTACGTTGCAATGTTTATTAGCATTATTATCATTATACTAAACTATTTTATACTAAATCATTATTATTAATCCAACTCTTCTCATCAAGACCTAACCACTTGACATACAGTCGATTTCCCTTTTTTCTTAATACTTTTTCAACCAGTTGAACGTCTGGATACTTAGCTCGTTGTAATTCTTGTTCATAAAAGGATCCTGAAATTGATTGCCCACTAAGGTCTCGCAGCAAGTATGTAGTAGGATTAGTGTACTGTATCTTATCTATGATAAATATTTCGTTAGTCCAATTTGGATTGTAACCTTTGGCAAATATACTACGATGTTTTGAAATGCGTACATGATCGTTACGTTTAAATTTAGTAATTAAATTGCTGAGTTTAATATGACTATAGACGGTCTTCAATAACCGTTTTTCCTGTTCTGAATTTACATTAACTGGTTTCATTCTAATTGGTGAGTGAATAGTGTTGTTGTATTTTGTAACAATTTCAGGCAACAATTTTAACCATTTATAGGACCCTTGCATACTAAACTCCTTCCACATCATAGCTTTTAACGTTCTATTTACACGTTCCACCACAGATGCTTTCATTGAACTAAATGTTGAGTAATGATTTATGTTTAAGTTTTTCATAAGTGAAGAGAAATTTTTATTAAAAAATTCAGCACCCATATCTTTGTAAATTTACTAGTGGTTTTAAAGATAAAATTTTTTTTATTGCAGTTGTTACATCTTTTGCAGACTTTGTTTTAAGTGGACTGGTCCAAACAAACTTACTAAATACATCAATAACAACCAGAATATACTTATATCCACCATTCTGTCGAGCATACGGAATCATTTCAACTAAATCTGCCTGATATAAATCATTTAAACATTTTACTATAACTCGTCTTCGCTTAAATATCTTCCTAGCTGGTTTGTGCAGCTCCTCGACCACTTCTCTCTTTATACTCATGTCTTATCAGATGTTATATTGATCAATATCAATCACAACAAGCAATTCGACTAAGAATGGTGGCGATCTTTTTATTTTTGGGTTTCCAACATATTTTAAGTACATAACATCTTCTGGTTTTAACTATTATTCGTATTACTATATGGATATCCGTTAATATACAAGGTGATATCAGGATCTGTTGAAATCACTTCTTTTATTATTCCTCTATAAAATTTATTTTTATAGTTTTGTTTATTACCTTTGTTCCGAATAAGTAAGTCACTACTTGTCGTATGATAACCATCACTAGCTAAACTTATTACTGTATATCCTTTGATAGGTTTCTTATCTGTAATATGCTGACCAAACTTATCAAGAGTCATTGTAAGACTAAAATGAACAAATACAAACAATGAATTTATATGATTATACGTGCTTCACGTAACTCTTCTACTATACTATGAATTTCGTTTGCATGCGAATCATTTCCTGCATTTTGAGATGCAATCAATAATCGTAATCTGTCACAAAGTTCATCAGCGTCATTCCAGTATGTAAATTGTACAGGTTTAGTGTTGTATTGCATTAAGCCATTACCAAGCCTGGACCTTAAACTAGTACTTCTCAATCGTGCAGCTACAGTTCGCGAACTTGTTGGTGTTTCTGACACAGAAACTGATCTCCCTTGTAGGAGTGGAGCTACATTTTGTGTATATTTTCGAGACTTGTTACCTGCAATTTGTTTGCTAGGATCATGATTTACTCTTGCAGCATCTGAAGTTAAAATAATTTCTCGATAGTTTTTCTCGTCTTCCAACTTGATATCTGTTGGAATCTTTTTAAAAATCAATTCATATAATCCAGGAGTACCTTTGTACTCTATCCCATTTACAACTATATTATCATTTTTTGCGTTAAATTGCAGTTCTGCGTTTCCAATATAAAATTTATCCTGCACCACATCATGACGAACACCCATGCGACTAGTATCATATTCATTTTCAGTATCTTTAATTAAACCTTCAATATAGTATCTAGCTAAAGGAGCAAATTGTTGTAGATATTCCGCAAATGAACGTTGGTTATATATTGGAGTATTCTGAATGGTAGTTAAATCCTCAGATTCAGGTTCAGTATATGCTTCAAAAACCTCATCCTGTGGTTGATCAGTAGCAATATTAAACATATCTTCATCCTCTTCCTGCAAGGGCAATGACGTTCGACCTCGATGTTTCTTCTTCTTTTTCTTCTTCTTCTTAGTCGGAGAATCATCCTTAGGTAGGGTTTTTATTTGATCATCCTTATCTAGGTTGGGATTTTGTTCAATTTTAACAGGAGTTGATGTAATAATATTTCGCAGAGATTCTGTTAACGGGTTATATATTCTTTTAAGGAACTCTTCAGATCTCAATTTATTAGCTTTAAGTGCAGCTAGTTTCCGTTTGATATTTTTCTTAGCTTTTATTAATCTAATAGTTGTGTCATCGGAATTCATGATAACCACTTAGGAACCGTTAACAATAGCTTACGAACCGTTAACAAACGCTTACGAACCGTTAACAACCGATTCAGAACCACTCAGGAAGCGTTCACAACCAGTTAAGACACGTTAACAACCGCTAACAACCGCTAACAACTGCTTATGAACCGTTAATAACCACATAGATATGAAGGTTTTGTTACACTAATTGATTATCATATTACGATGACTTTATATAGAAATGGAAACGTTTTCTATAGCGTCCGTTGTTTATATCACTATCCTTGTCTATTACTAAAAAACCATACTTCTCATTCCAACATAATTCAGCCATTTTTTTAAAATCTGAAAAGCTTATGTCACCAAGTACGTGATCTGAGAAAATCTTCTGAAGATTAAGTTGGTCGATTTTAAAAATTATCAACAAATTTAGATCTTCTAAAAGACTAATCATGACGTTTGTTTTACCACAGTTGGATGGGCCGCAAATTATACAACGAATACTTGATGGTAAAAGTTCACCATGTTTTCGGCAGGCATCCGGTTTAACAACGTCAACATTATTCACATGAAGACAGCACTTTTGTTTGATCAGCTTCATGTTCAAGTTAACACTGAATTGATATTTTATTTGATGATTATTTTAAAAGCATCCATTTAACTTTCAACTGTTGAAGTGACAAGTTTAGTTATGGCAGCTCGTGGTAAAGGTAATGTAAGAAAGAGGAAGATGGTTGTGAAGAGGAAGAGAATAATACCAACCCCGAAAATAGGAGGATTTTTGCCTCTAATACCACTTTTTGCAGGATTGAGTGCTTTGGGTACTCTTGCAGGTGGAGCTGCAGCAATTAGTAAGGCAGTCAATGAAAACAAAGGTTTAAAATCTCAGCAAAAGGAACATGAACGTCATAATAAGACTATGGAGGCAATTGCAATGGGTAAAGGATTGTTCTTGAAACCTTATAAAAAAGGTAGTGGTTTAAAAACGAGTAGTAGTGCTTAAAAAAAATTTCTTCGTCGTCGTCATCCTCGAAACCGTTAACAAACTTTGATTTAGAAAAGTACGCTAGGGGAATATTAAATTTTCGTGGTGTGTTAATGAGCAATAATCTACCCAAACATATTAAAAAGAATGAACGTGGTATAATTAATTTAGATGTTACAGAAGGACCAGGTACTCATTGGATTGCTTACATTAAAAAAGGAAAACTTGTTAAATATTTTGATAGTTTTGGTAATTTAAAACCAAGCACTGAAATTGTAAATTATTTTAAAAGTGCTGGCGATGATGTTATAATTAAATATAATCACAAATCCTATCAGTCATACAATACCAGTAACTGTGGTCAGTTGTGTTTAAAATTTCTTCAAAGTGAATAATTTAACCATTTGTATATAAACAGTGTTGCAATGCATACCTTTACTCTCTCTGCTCGAACGTCTATTTTGCAAGCTCACTATAACCCTCCTATTGACTTAGATGGTAATTATGAGCTAGGGTTAATAAATTTTGAGACATATAATGCGATTCCAAATGTTGATGAAAATAATAATAAGCTTAAAATAGATGGAGATTTAATTGAAATTCCAGTTGGATCCTATGAACTTTCAGATATTAGTAGCACGATTAATATAATACTCCAAAAAAATAAAGCAAATGTAAAGTTTAATATTTCTGCTAATAATAATACTTTAAACTGTATAATTAAATGTGATAAAAATATTGACTTTAACGTAAATAATTCAATAGGACCTTTACTTGGATTTAAACCAAAAACGCTACTTGAATCAGTCGAGTCACCACACGTGTCTGAACATGTTGTCGACATTCTTAGAGTTAATACTATTAAAATCGAATGTAATATAATACATGGTGCATTCAATAACAGTCAGTCTGCTCATACAATACATGAGTTTTTCCCTCAGTACCACCTGGTTTTAAAATAATTGAAACACCACGTAATGTCATTTATATGCCACTAAATACAAACCGTATTGATAATATCATCCTTAAAATACTTGATCAAGATGGGAAAATGGTTAATTTCAGAGAAGAAGTCGTGACAATAAGACTACACTTACGTCTACAAGATAGCAATGGTTCTTAAACTTACTAATAGTTATATAAAACCCAAAAAATTATCAACAACAATCAGTTACCCGTCAACATTGAAACAGTTAACACCAAGAAATAGACATTTTTTAGAATCGTTAGGCTTTCGATGAAATTCGAATACCGATACAGAATCAGGATTTGTATACTATTCCTAGCCAGAGCTGCATTTACATTGAAGGTAAACTATTGAGAGCTAATGGCAAACCATCACCTACAGCCAAAATAATTAATAATGGATTTGCACACTTATTTCAAGAGATTCGTTATGAAATTGGTGGAAAAGTTGTTGATCGCGTTAGAAATCCTGGTATTACAAGCACACTAAAAGCTCTTGCATCACTCAATAAAAATGAAATGGATGTTGCAGCTATGTCTGGCTTTAAATTTAACCTGTATGATGAATTGGATGAGACAACTGGATTTTTTAACGTTTGCATACCTCTAAAATATTTACTCGGTGTTATGGAGGATTTTGAGAAGATTCTTTTGAACGTTCATCAAGAAATAGTGTTGGTACGCAGCAGCACAGATCAAAATGCTATTTACAGCAATGATGCAGCTGAAGAATTAAAAATTAAGTTGAGTAAAATTACTTGGAGAGTACCTCACATAACAGTAGCTGACTCAGAACGTATAAATCTTTTAAACTACATATCGAGTGGTGCAGAACTGGATCTTGCTTTCCGCAGTTGGGATCTATATGAATACCCGATTCTTCCAAAATCAAGACAACATACATGGACGATAAAATCTAGCTCACAATTGGAAAAACCGCGATATGTAATTGTAGCATTTCAGACAGACAGAAAAAATAGCTCCCAGAAGAATAATAGTCTGTTTGATCATTGTAATTTGACTAATATCAAATTATTTTTTAATAGTGAATCATATCCATATGAATCAGTCAATACTAATTTTAAACAGAAGCAGTTTATTATTCTCTATGATATGTACTCCAAATTCCAAGCTTCATATTATAATCGAAAAAGTGAACCACTATTGACACCTCAGAAATATGTTGGTGAGCATACAATAATGATAATTGATTGTTCTAAACAAAACGAAATATTAAACACTGGTACAGTTGACATTCGCTTAGAGTTTGAGGCTAGTGATGATATTGCAGACAAAACATCACTCTATTGTTTAATTCTCCACGATCGTGTTTTAAAATATACTCCTTTAACTGGAACTGTTAGATCGATGTAAGTTCAGTTTATTATCGACCATCATGTCGAACACTTGGCTTCTAGACGTGCAAGGTTTTCAATTAAACGATAGCGATTTTATTTGTAAAGAACTGGCATTGTTGAGACTTAGTTCCTGCTGTTGTGAAGTACATAAGTTTTTTAAATACTTTATAAAATTTAATCACTTGGAGGAATCGTTACAAAAGCAAGTACAATACTTAACTACATATATCCACGGACTAACTTGGCGAAAACAAAGAGAAAATTATCACAAAGACTGTGATTTGGAAGATGAAGAATACGCAAACTTGTCTACATTATTACTAAATTCTGGAATTGTCAAAAAATCGCATATTTTTGTGAAAGGGTTGCAAAAGAAACGGTGGTTGGAAAAGCTACTACCGGATATTTCTATTTTCAATATTGAAGATATAGGCTGTCATGCACTTTCTAAATTGAAGAATGATGTTAAAACATATCATTGCTGCAAGCATGCAATTAATAATTTACAATGCGCACATCAAAATGTACATCTGATTCGTGATTGGTTGAAAGCTCGGTCACCAATATACTATAAAGAAGATGATTATGTATAATTTTAAGCATTTCAATATGTGGTTGTATTACGTGACATCATATGGAGCTCTGGTAGCTCTCAGCGTTCAAGATATACTAAAATTGGCTGAGTGTTTCTCGAAATCTCCGCAACCGCTAGATTCACTATTGACTCTACAAATGGAATGGTTACATCGAATAAATATAAGTACAAATTTATTGGATGCAGCCAATCAACTTCAATACAGTGGGAACAGCAATAACAACAACAGTTTCTGCAATGATCCTGTTGAACTTCCTGAAGAATATGTGACTACTTTTTTGCAAGATAACTACTAAATGTTATATAGATATGTATATTTGTCTTAATAAAACTGTTCTAGAAGCATTAATATGTTTTATTATACCTACCTTGTCTCTATCAATATAGACCTGTAAGGGATTAAAAGAAGGTAAAGAAATAAAACAATATTGATAGTGAGAATATTATATTCAGAAAGCATATATTATTAATTTATAATGTAAGATTTAAATTTGTAAACGATTCAAGTAAAGCAAGAGTATTTATGTAATCTTGCGCATCATGAGATGGCCATCTGCCTGAATCTGGCCCAGACTGCCAACCAACTTGTTCACCCCTTTCTGCTTTTTTTACATTGGTTACCAACCATTTCATAATATCTTTATGTG
This sequence comes from Melinopterus prodromus, assembly GCA_964023965.1. Classification (NCBI taxonomy): domain Eukaryota; kingdom Metazoa; phylum Arthropoda; class Insecta; order Coleoptera; family Scarabaeidae; genus Melinopterus; species Melinopterus prodromus. Next base: position 64,932 of record CAXIES010000204.1, read on the forward strand.
AGATTCGAGTACTCGGTTCAAATCTAAATTCATAATTTTTGTTTTTACCAAGTTGTAATAGTTTGTGTACAAACAAAGTGTCGGCATAATATAGTGCATCACACATTATTTTATCAAAGAAGAATCGTGTATTTTTATAATTACAGATAAGATTACTGACAGAATATGAATCATCGCTAAAAAAATTATATACATTTTATAGTTTTCATCCGTGAATTTACAGTCAACTCTTTTAGATAAACAATCAATATCTTTAAATGAAATTTCATCAAACAGTGTAACAAGATTTAATGTTTCCTCAGCAAGAGTATCCAATTGTCTCATTGAATCGAAGAAATGTTCAAGTATTTCACTTGATGCATTATGTAAATATCTATAAACTAATAACTGTTGCGGCACTAACACTTTTTTTAATAAATACACTACACCCTCACAATTAGATTCACGAATAAATTTTTTTAGATGATCAATATAAGTATATTTAAGCTTTTTAAAAACATCATATTGAATATTAAAATAAACCAATTCAGAGGACATGTTTAACTGATAAAACTTAACGCATAACTAACATTTTTTAGACTCCTTTACTGATACCACCACTACCACTACCACTACACTCTCCCCCACTACAATGCTTTTCTAAGTACCCCCATGGAACAGATTCATTGTTAAAGTAATTAATATTTCTTTTATCGTCATATGGTGTTAATACTAATTTATCAGTTTCGATGGTAGAAATGGTGTGTTTATTTGATCGAATTAAACGTTGTTTTGCTGAAAATGTGCGTTGATTGTTTAAACATTCTATGTAATCGTTAAATGTGATTGTTTTTAAACTAGATTTTGTAACTCCCTTACTTTTTTCTTTTCTTCTTTAACGGTTCTATAGCAGTACAGTTTGGATCTCAATTCATCTTTCATTACTCCAATTTTTTTCTTATTCACTCTAGGTATTCCATAAACATTATTATCAGTATAATCAGAAGTATCATATTTATGAATATCATGTTTTATTATTTCATATATATCACAATTGTAATCATATATTAGGCTGTCAGTATCGGTATACATTAACTTAGCTTTCGATCCGAGTTCCCTTTTAATATAATTGTAATGGAAATCATAGACGAAGGTTTTTGAAATATCTAACACACAAAAACCAACGTAAATCGGTTTCGTAAATTTGACTTTTTCTTTGTTCAGTTCAATAACAACAATTCCCTTTTCAGCATCAAATATTGTTGAACTGTGAAATCTAGGATTTGAAATTAGTGATTTTGCACCATAACGGCCTTCCCATTTATTCACCAATTTTATATTTTTATACTTACGGACATACTCCATTGTCTTCCCGTATCCCGAATTTATAAAGGCCTTAAATAACCCTTTTTCGAAGTTATTGGTTGCATTAACTCGAAGTTGAGTATTTAAATCAATATATGGTTTCAACCATGCAGACTGAGCAAATCTTAAAATTTTATGTATCTTTGTTAATTTCATACCTAAACTTAAATAAATCTTAAATATTGCGTAATGTATAATATAATTTTCTTTTGGATAAAATGTTGTTAGTAGTTTGGAATATTTTGAAGATTGCATCGGTGGAATTCGTCGTTCTGGACATAGAGGAAAATCTTTATGGTTTTTATGCAACCCTTCAGGATAATCTAAATCTACTGCAAATATGTATCCAACATCAGAACTATCGCTTAAATTTAAAATTGTATTGACATCATTAAAACAGTTCACATTAACCCACTCGAATGATCCATAGGGTAAATATGAAGACATTGCTGCTCCATATAAATTATTAATATCAAAATACATAAGAAATGAGTCTGGTTTAGCAGGATCATAATCTGGAAGATATTTGTTGTTTGCCTTTGCATATCTATTGCAACATTGTGACATTCCCCCTCGAATACCCTTTTCCACAAACAACAACATATCAATATCAGTCAGAAGCTCCAATTTTATTCCAGTGAACTTCAAAAGCGCATCCCATGTGTAAGCAGGTAATGAGTAATAATGTGCAGGATCAAGACTATATGTTTTCATACTAAAATGACGAAAATTTTCAAATACATCAGCTAATAGAAGTACATCTGTTTTTAGATATATATCGGAATATTCACCCAAATTTTTTATATTAAAGTTATTCCAAATAGTATGAGCATGTTGATAATCGGCATTACTAATATCCGAATCGTTCAGTAAACTGTGAAAAGCAGAAATTGAAGGTAATGATGTCTCCTCGAGCTTTTGCCAACTATCAACATATTCATAAGGATAAACACCTTTTCTCGTTAACAGTGTAAAATCAGCTTCGGAGTTACCAAAAGATTTTGTAATTAATTTCTGTGAATTATTTAAATATGATGCTAGTTTTTCCAAGCCCTCAGGTAGAAACCGATAGGAGTCTATAAATTTCAATATCAAGTTGGAACCTTCAATATATTTGGAAAAAGAAATGTACTTCTCTTTATTTATTGGTAAAAGAGATACATTTCCTTTAATAATACTACATAATTCAATAATAAATAAATGAGCATCATATCCACTAAGATTGTGGATCACAACTGGGACTTTATGATTTATTTTATAATTTAGGTTGCAACTATTATGACTCGGTCCACGATATAATCCACTCGTGTGATCGTGATCTTTTATTCTAATATCAGACATATTAAACTTTATTTCACAGATGTGACAAACGGTTGCAGTTAAATGGAGTTGTTGTTCCCGTATTGATAATGGTTTCATTGGAACCACTGTATTATAGTGAATTTCGATTGATTTCACAATATTATATAACTCCATTATAAACCATTTTACACAGTCTTGACCTCTATATAAATTGAATTTCGATAGTGAATGATCAAAACTACATTTTACATAATAAGCTACACTCATGGGGATGTGCTTCTGATATTTATGTAAATCGTTTGTTTTCTCCAAAATACATTCAAAATCTGCATAAATAACAAATGGAGCCTTTTCCTTGTTTGAATAATTTTTAAACTCTACATACTTTTCATGATCTTCAGGCACTTCTAATCTTAAATTTGTATTCTGACATATTTTCGAATGTTTTTCAAGATATGCTGGAGTGGTAAAATGATTCAAACAAAAGTTACAAATGAATGATTTATTAGTGTTTGTTGTATATTGAGATGATATTAACCCAGATAAATTTTTGATTAATGCATCATGTTTTAATCTACCTTCCTCAATAAGTAGCAAATTCACATGGGTCTCACTTTTGAAACTGCTCAGTCTATATGGTAAAACCTCATGTTCTAAACTGTTATTTATTAGATTCAATGAGTACACGTTGATCCTAATATTATTTTGCAATTCTAATTTAGACATATCCTCTATTGAAACTGGAAATGAAATATCTTCATATTTTAGAATTTTTTTAAAATCAGGATAGGATGATTTACGGTTAACATTTTGTTTTGCTGGGTAAAGTGCTGCACAAATACAATATAATACACAAAACTTATCGTTACTTTTAATATTTATAACAGCCTTTTTATTTTTAATGTTGGGTGGTAAATCAATAAATGTACCGATAGTTATTGGGCGATATTGGTTTATATTTACTTTAAGATGCATAATTTCAAGAAGAGACCACCCTGAGTTTCGCTCCTCGAATTCTTCGAGTTTTACTAAATGTTTATCTAAGACATTTTCATCGTACCATTTTTTAATATTTGTTGATCTATCAATTACATTATTTCGAGTATTAAACGATTTTGTTTCTACAATATTTTGTGCTTGGTGGAAAAATCTTCCGTAAAGTACTGTATTTACTTTTAACAATGATTTTAATGATTTAATTTTTTTTTGAAAAACTACGAAATGCATACCTTAAAAACTCTCTGGGATCCTTGAATTTCAGATTTGTTATAACACCAGTGCACATTCTACCATTAAAACACGATTCAACATTCTGCCAGCAGTAACCTTTTACTTTAACACCATTCTTCTGCTGATTCAACTTTTCTTTATAGAATTTTAGCACTGATAAATTGCTTTCTAATTTTGATTGTACACTATTCTTTTGTTTTGATAAAGCGCGATAAGAGACGAATAATTTTTTTAATTTGTCGAGTAAATTTGTCTACTTCATTTTCTGTTTTAATTAAATCGTAACTTTTGTTCAAATTTACAATAATTTGATCGGTTATTTCAGCAAGTTTACTCGACATGTTGGCAACTTGAATAAAACGTTTCCGTTGCGCTTTCTTACTTATACTCAAGTACCACGGGCACCACCACCACCACTCTGCATTGTAAGTGGTAAGTGGGGTACTGGAAATAGCTACCATATGTGAATGTTTTCGAATAATGTAAAATAAATATCTCTGAGAATCATTATTTCTTTTAATTTAACTCTTTATATTTTTCATTCGATTCTAAAATAAACAACAAACATTTATGTTAAGTTATAATCTTTATTAGAGGTTTATTAACAACTAAGTCGAAAAATACAGCTAATAATAATGCTTTTTTTTTTTTTTTGGGGGGGGGGGGGGGGATGTTGCCATGTGCACAAAGCCAGTGGCTTGTCTGTGCGGCAGTCGGGGAGACGGAGTATTTGAAAAATCCCCTGCCTAACCTGGGCTTGAACCCTGGACTTCTAAGTGGCAGGCATTCGCCTTAACCACTCGGCCACCTCCGCTCCGCTCCGATAAAAATAATAATAATAATAATAATAATAATAATAATAAGAAAAGAAGATTATGAAAGTTGCTCATGATGGGAGCTGTAGATTGTGTCATCAGGCTCCGGAACATGTCTACCACTTATTGGCGGCTTGTCCAGTCTTAGCTGAGTCGCATTACATTGCTAGGCATGATAGGGTGGGAACATATATACATTATAATTTATGTTCCCAACTAGGTTTAGCAATGGATGTGTCTCGGTGGTATGACCACATCCCATCTCCTGTTGTGAGTAATGATCATATTACCATATTATGGAACATGCCTGTTGTCACTGATAGAATGCTTGATGCTAATAAGCCAGATATCGTGGTAAAGGATTTCCAGAGGAAGGTGTGCACGTTTATTGAAATCTCGGTACCTGCTGATGCGAATGTTGTAAGGAAGGAGCTTGAAAAACAACTTAAATATAAGGATCTCGCAATAGAAGTTGGACGTATGTGGGGAATGAAAGTGAACATTGTTCCGGTGATTGTAGGTGCATTGGGAGCAGTTAGTCTAAATTATAGTAAACATGTTAAAGAGTTGCCGTGCAAAATTTCGCCCTGGGAAATTCAAGAAATTGCGGTTTTGGGAAGCGCAAATATTTTGAGGAGAGTTTTATCATAAAGAACCCTAAATTTGCTGCTTAATATTTCATCTTTACCTTCTTTTAATGTATATTGTCTATTAATAAATGTGTGTCTGTGGGTGTGTGTGTGTGTGAGTGTGTGTGTGTGTGTTTTTAATGACCTTTGCACGAGGCTGCAAGGGTTTTCTGCAGTTTTCCTTTGCTTTGCAAAGAAAAATGAAATTTTTCTTTGCAAAGCATAAATGGCCTTGTGTTTTTCAAAATTGGGTAGAGCTGCAGTGATACCCGCAAAGGGAGTACCCTAGGCTTCAGCGAAGCTCGGTACTACCAATTTGCCCTGATCCTCTTTATTACTTTTCAAAATTATTAGTGTAAGTTTAGTATTTATATGTTATATCTAAATTATATTATCTAGGTTTCAAATATTTAATGAGATGTATCAGAGATTTTCAATAAATAATAATAATAATACAGTGTTGGTGTTTTAAACTGGACGAAGAAGGAAATACGCGATTTGGACATTAAAACTAGAAAACAGTTAACATTAAATTTTATGTTTCACCCTAGGTCCGATGTTTGCAGGCTATACCTGCATCGTTTAGATGGAGGTCGTGGTTTGCAGCAATTGGAAAATATTTATGATTTGGAAATGTTAAATTTAGGAAATTTTATAAAGGCCAACAAGGAAGATAAAGTTATTAAACAATTAATTAGGGATACTTCTGGTAAGTCAATAATTAGTAAACAAAATAATTTTAGAAAAATTTCAGGTCGAAGAACTAGAAAATTACGAAAATAAAACTTCGGTGGCGAGTTTAAAGCGGGGGATTAAGTTACGAATGAATCGGAAAATGAGGGAGGATTATGTTAGTAAGCCAATGCATGGTCAATTTTTAAGAATTGTGGAGGCTGATGGCATTTCAAAGTCTGGGTCTTTATCTTGGCTTTGTCATGAGAACATTAAGGCTGAAACGGAATCCTCTATTGTTGCGGCGCAAGATCAGGCAATTCGTACCAGATATCATGAACAGAAGATTATGAAAGTTGCTCATGATGGGAGTTGTAGATTGTGTCATCATGTAGATTGTGCTCCGGAACATGTCTACCACTTATTGGCGGCTTGTCCAGTCTTAGCTGAGTCGCATTACATTGCTAGGCATGATAGGGTGGGAACATATATACATTATAATTTATGTTCCCAACTAGGTTTAGCAATGGATGTGTCTCGGTGGTATGACCACATCCCATCTCCTGTTGTGAGTAATGATCATATTACCATATTATGGAACATGCCTGTTGTCACTGATAGAATGCTTGATGCTAATAAGCCAGATATCGTGGTAAAGGATTTCCAGAGGAAGGTGTGCACGTTCATAGAAATCTCGGTACCTGCTGATGCGAATGTTGTAAGGAAGGAGCTTGAAAAACAACTTAAATATAAGGATCAAAAAAGGAAACGATGTTGGTTCTGTTCGAAACTGTTCTTTATTATAACTTGATATTAGACGACCGGTTTCGTCCTTCCGGACATTTTCAAGTCTTCTAAAATTAAAAACAAAACAAGCACTATAAAACAAGAAATATAAATGGTACACGTACTTACAGTCAAAGGTATCTTAAATTAACATATAATGAGTAGGTAGGTGTGGAAGTATAATTAAAAATCACATCCAACTTATAACCTAAAAAATACAAAAACTCATATAAGAAAAACAAAGTCACAAAGCAATCAAATCTTGAATCTCCAAAAAGTGAAAATAAGTGCAAATGTCCTGATAAATATGGTACTTGGCGCGTATTACATCATCCAGAATGGCATAATGCTTATGAAGTTCATTCTTCAATAAGGTTTTCCTTAATCTCTCCACCTGTGTGGAAGTCATTCTATTGTTTGTCTTAAATTTTATGAAGAATGAACTTCATAAGCATTATGCCATTCTGGATGATGTAATACGCGCCAAGTACCATATTTATCAGGACATTTGCACTTATTTTCACTTTTTGGAGATTCAAGAAATGGTGGATACAGCGGAGTCTGGTGCTTATTATAGGACAATTCATGGTGTGCGCAAGAAAAATGACAAACTTATTAGACTTAGACGTTTGAGAGACCGATTTAGACTAGAACGAGATGCTGTTAATGTTGCGGTGAGTGAGACGCCAAGGCATCATTTTGCAGCCAATTTTACAAATTTGACAGATTTAACCCTCAATGATGACGAACTAAATTTACTAAAAAAAGGACAAAAATATGTTCCTGACTATCAAAGCAGAAATTTGCATATTACTGCCATGGAGTTGGAAATCGCAATAAAGAATCACCCTCTGGAACAAGATTTGAGAATTGACTGCACGGAGTTCCTTAGACGTGAAAATAGAAGAGAAAAGAAAGATAATCAACAATCCTCTCGGGAAGTGAGATCCTTAAAGTCCATAAAGGAAAAGGTTACTAATAATGATGCTTTGATGATTAAGGCTGACAAGAATGCTGGCATGGTTCTCATAAGTAACAAAGACTACAAGGAGAAAATGGAGGCTTTCATTAATTCAAATGGTTTTGTAGTTTTACTTAGGAACCCTTTACAAAAATTAATTAACACTACTAAACAGTTAATTAAGGATAAAAAAGACAGCTTGATGGTATTTAATGGTTCCAGATATCCGACCATCGATATGAACCTCAGACTTCCTGGTATGTATGGACTTATAAAACTCCACAAACCTGACAAACCTATGAGACCTGTCGTCACATTTTTTAACTCTCCGACTAATAGACTTTGTAAAATCATGACTGCTGTGCTTTCTGAGGCTAATTTCCCTTTGATGTTCACTCTAAAAAATAGCTTGGACCTTACCAAAAAGCTTTCCAACATGTCGTCATCTGGCCTCACCTTGCTGTCATTTGATGTCGAGAATTTGTATAGCAACACACCAATTCCTCATACACTCCGGATCTTGCAAGAAAAACTCCATACGACACATCTTACTGACTCACAATGTCTGGATGCCTTAGACATTTTTAAACACATTTTAGACAACAATTTTTGTACCTTTGGTGATAAAATTTACAAAATTGATGGAGGCTTACCGATGGGTTCACCTATATCTTGTGCCCTAGCCAACATTTTCTTGAACGATATTGAAATAGAACATGTAATGTCTAATAAGAATACTTATAGATCGAATATTAAAGGATGGTATCGCTATGTTGATGATGTGCTGTGTTTGTGGGATGGTAATACTGTTGAGTTGGACGGTTTTAAATCTTATATTAATGGTATCCTTCCTTCACTTTCCTTCACAATGGAAAGAGAGGTAGATTGTGCCATTAACTTTTTAGATATTACTATTAGGAGGTTGGATGGCAGGTTTGCTTTCGGCATATACAGAAAACCTACTACTTGCAGCGCTTTAATACCCTCCGATTCTTTACATCCTCCGTCACAAAGATTTGCTGCTTTTAGAAGTATGGCTCAGAGGATGTGTAGTATCCCTTTGGATTTTGTGGAGCTGCAGAAGGAGAGGGAGATTATTAGATACTTGGGGCTGAAGAATGGTTACAATCTGAGAACCGTTGACAAAATTCTCCATCAAGAAGAAAGAAAGAGACATCCTTTATATGTGAGACCAACTAAAGGCATTGATTGCAAATGGGTTAGTCTTACTTACTCCTCCGTATACACATCTAAAGTAAGAACTTTGCTTCACGGATTTGGAATAAATTTGGGATTTAAATCTAACGATAATATCCTTGGATTTTTACACGATAGAGGTTCTAATGAGAGATTGGCCAAGAGCGGAGTTTATATGGTGAAGTGTGACAATTGTGATGCCATTTACATTGGTGAGACTGGTCGTGCAATTAAAACCAGAATAAAGGAACATAGAACCTGCAAACATCGCTCGGCATTTGGCAGACACTTACTCGAGACTGGACACCACAGCACCAATGATGACAACATTACAATCCTTCACTCACAACAGAAGGGACTTCGGTTGACCGTTTTAGAAGCATATGAAATATGGCAGAGAAGAAGAAACAGATTCCTCCTAAATGAACAGGTTGATTTGGGTATTGAGCCTTTATTTAAAGCTTGCAGTTAACTTAAAATAGTTTTGGTTGTTACTATTTTGTTTTTTCCTTTTGATTCATGTTTTGTGGTGTAATTTGAAGATTGTGATATTTTGTTTGATGATTTCTAACGTTTGAATTTATATTTTTATGATCTCGATTGTTCCTATATTTGATGTGAGGATGTTGTTTATATTTTATATGCTGCTTTGATTAAGGTTGTTTTTTGGTGTGATTTATAGTTTTTCCTTGTCATTTGTATTTTGTTTATTTAATGATTTTACTTCTGTTTATTTGCTGTGAGTTAACCTACCCTTTCATCTTGTTTGTATGGGAGGTTGCATACACTTTAGGGTCGATGCGGTCGCATTTACAAGTTAAGAGTTTTTCTATGTTTCACCATTTTGTTACGATTCGTTGATGGTCTTTGACGTTATTGTTTTGCCTCCGGTGTTATTTGTATTAACTCGTGCTTATCTACGTTACATCAGGTGAACATTATTTCTAGGGCTATTTTCAAACATATTTTGATTGCTTTGTGACTTTGTTTTTCTTATATGAGTTTTTGTATTTTTTAGGTTATAAGTTGGATGTGATTTTTAATTATACTTCCACACCTACCTACTCATTATATGTTAATTTAAGATACCTTTGACTGTAAGTACGTGTACCATCTATATTTCTTGTTTTATAGTGCTTGTTTTGTTTTTAATTTTAGAAGACTTGAAAATGTCCGGAAGGACGAAACCGGTCGTCTAATATCAAGTTATAATAAAGAACAGTTTCGAACAGAACCAACATCGTTTCCTTTTTTGATACTTATTGACTGTTTTGCTGTTTTCTATTCAAATTAAATATAAGGATCTCGCAATAGAAGTTGGACGTATGTGGGGAATGAAAGTGAACATTCTTCCGGTGATTGTAGGTGCATTGGGAGCAGTTAGTTTAGATTATAGTAAACATGTTAAAGAGTTGCCGTGCAAAATTTCGCCCTGGGAAATTCAAGAAATTGCGGTTTTGGGAAGCGCGAATATTTTGAGAAGAGTTTTATCATAAAGAACCCTAAATTTGCTGCTTAATATTTCATCTTTACCTTCTTTTAATTTATATTGTCTATTAATAAATGTGTGTGCGTGTGTGTGTGTGTGTGTGTTTTTTTTTAATGACCTTTGCACAAGGCTGCAAGGGTTTTCTGCAGTTTTCCTTTGCTTTGCAAAGAAAAATAACATTTTTCTTTGCAAAGCATAAATGGCCTTGTATTTTTCAAAATTGGGTAGAGCTGCAGTGATACCCGCAAAGGGAGTACCCTAGGCTTCAGCGAAGTTCGGTACTTCCAATTTGCCCTGATCCTCTTTATTACATTTCAAAATTATTAGTGTAATTTTAGTATTTATATGTTGTATCTAAATTATATTATCTAGGTTTCAAATATTTAATGAGATGTATCAGAGATTTTCAATAAATAATAATAATAATAATAATAATAATAATAATATATTACACAACGTTAAAACTTTATAAATTTTAATTGATCCCCAATTCTCTCCATTCCAAATTGGGAGTAACCCCCTCGCCTGTACATATCGATGATTCTATCATCTATCGTGGTTGATATTCTTCTCGGCAGTACAATTCTGCAATGTTCCAACTCAACAATAACAGATGAATCGCCGGTTCTCATCATGTCCAGAATGAGATATATTTCACCTTCCACTAAATGACAGAATTTTGGCCGAAGTTCCATAATGAACTATTTCTTGGATTGTGATGGTGATTAATTTTCTTGCTGTTTTGGTTGCAGTTGAGAGTATCTTGACAATACTGAATAATCTTTATTATATTAACGTTCTTATATGCAAACAACGAGTTGGATTGAACACATGCAAACTTATATATGGGAAATACATAAAAAGTAATTTAGTACCCAGAGGGTTAACTTTAATATTTGTTTCGCTACAGATATAATTACATACCTGCAAATCGCATATACCCACTTTGACCATTATAATCACACTAAACCGTAAAGTCTGAAAATTTATATCATATGTACTGTAATACCAGCATACCTCGCTAAAAATAGACGAGGTTAAACTTAATGTTCTTTAACAGATATTGTTGCTTACCTGCAAATTTATATACCCACTTTCCTCATTATTACTACAGTAACAGCATTGTCACGTAAAGTCCTTAAATTTATCTCATAATAAACACTGCATACCTGGCTACAAATATTTTTCTATCCGATATAATGCAACTTATATGGGGATACATAAAAATAATTAGTCTTTAAATAACTACGTAGGCTTTCATGGTCGGAATCATTTAGAAAATGTATTCACCTCTAAATTATTTTTCATGATCTTATAGTAGCCTACCTGCAAATTTATGCGTTCCCCATGCATTCGAACCATCACAACGTCCGTAAAATTACAGTATAACCAGCAAATTTATCTCATGACATAAATACAAATTACCAACGTACAAAGTATAATTGGAACACACTAATGCACGATACATAAAAATTATTGCATCTAATGTATCACCTACGCAAAAGATATTCACTTGGCTGTATTGACCTTGATAAAATTGCAATGAGCTTGCTTGATGTTAATGGAGGATATTCACCTCACATGACATTTTTAATATACCGAGGGATCATGTCTTAACAGGCAAATTCTAAAAATTATTGCATCTAATGTATCACCAACGTAAAAGATATTAACTTGGCTGTATTGACCTTGATAAAATTGCAATGAACTTGCTTGATGTTAATGGAGGATATTCACCTCACATGACATTTTTAATATACCGAGGGATCATGTCTTAACAGGCAAATTCTATTTTTATATAAATTAGTTGATTTGAGTTGACAATAAAAATATATAATTTATTACATATGATAATTATTGATGTTTCATTTCTAACACCTAATTTTAATTACCCTCTGGAGCAGGCAGGCTCAGGTACCTAAGTGATCCAAGACCCTCTGTGTATATCTACTACAAACCGATACGTTCGTGAAGTGCGCGCTAGAGCTAGTTTTGGAGGACAATGATAATATTTGTAAAGCAATTGATTTAAACTATCTATCGAAGTGTATCCTTCGCCACTTGGATGAGCAGTATAGAAAATGTTTACTTTTTACTTTAGCATGTAATAGACATGTAGATCTAACGTCATCATCGTTGATGACATCACTCTCTACAAATAATGTTGTTAATTACTATAAAAATGTACATTATTATTACGAAAAAAATTTGTGCGATGCGTTGTATAACGCCGACAATAACATTATATCGACATTGCTGGCGATTGGCACTAAGCACGGTTGGGAGTTTCGTTTCGAACCGACGACGCGTCAGTCCCATAAGGAGATTAGGAAATGGCTAACCGATAACGTAGTAAGAGGGCTCGAAGGTCAACATGTGGGTTGGCTTTCGGGGCCCGATTCGGGGACTTGGCCGTCTAGCAATCTTCAGGATTATATTGACACTTTAAAAATTATTAATTCGTACGCAACTCTAAATTTATAAATTCGCGCACGCTATGTTTAATTTGTAAATATTTGCGTAGAATAAATTTTTTTTATGATGAAACCTGTGTTTTATTTAAAGGGTGGGTTGTTTATAATAAAACTAATATATGCAAGAGACTTTTTTTTATTATTGGGTATAGTAACATTTCTTTTAGGTATAAAAAATAAAATTCATCCGGTCTTCCTGCCCATTCCTCTCCTTCTCCTCCTCCTCCATGTTGTGTTGATTGTGTTGACCGCATCCAATCTCGTATAAGGTAAGCATTTTGATGCGCGCACAGAAGGTCGTTGATGGTGTGCTTGTCGCAGTGATAACTTTTCGATTTCTCGCTAGAGCTGGAAAACCCATATCTTCGATGTTGATAATGCTAATATTGGGTAGTACGTCTTTTAACCATTTTTTCTTTTGCAATCCCTTGACAATTATTCGCGACCCTTCGTCGATTCCCGCGGTCCTTAACAGGGCGCATAGGTTGGCATAATCGGGTTCTTCTTCTTCCTCACCATCATCTTGTCGAGCCGGTTTAGTGGTGGTGGTGGTATTAGCAATTTGATTGTAGAGAAAATGTTCGGAGTTTCGTCGTTGTTGTTTGTGCCACGTAAGTCCGTGTATTTGCGTTGTTAAAAAGCGCACGTGCCTCTTAAGTTCTTCTTGCAAATGTTCAAATTTTACGGGTAATTTAAAAAACGTATGCAGCTCTCGGTGACCGGTATAGACATGTATCAAGGCCGATTCCTTACAGATGAATTGGGTATCTTTCAGTTGAAAGCCTTGCACGTCGAGAATCCAAGTGTTCCTCATGACGTCTCACAACGATCTGACCTCACCAGTTTGCGGAGTATACTTTAAAATCCGGTCGTGGAGTAGGAGGCAGTACAGCGATGTTTTCTCGGGTATATCTTCGCTCGTTTCGAATTCTAACCTTACATCCACCGCGCCCATATTCAGACCTTCGCTCTGTCGGGAACAATCGATTACTACGATGGTATGCTCACCGAAGAATTTCTCGGGCGTTAGGAGCGGTTCGCTGCTCCGGCCGTAGTAGGAAGCTTGGAATTTCGCATACATCTCATATAAAATTATAAATTGTTTATTCTTGAAGTTAGCGTTAATCGATTCATACGGAAATTGTTCACTATTGAGAAATAGTTTTACATTTGTTAAATTGCAATGATCGAAAAGTCATATTTTTATTTTGCTGATTTTTTCGGTCGGTTTGAAAAGCTAGAATCGCATAACGAGGTTTCTCCAATTGCGAACTCGATTTGATCGCCCACGTATGCTGTCTAGTCTTCGGCAATAGCTGATATTCGTACAGACTCCAGCTGCGAAAAGCCACATCCAATACGCGACGTTGCCTAATGTGACTCAGCAGACTGATGTTTTCCATATCGTTTGCCCTTATGTGTGGCACTCGCCACACTATCTTACTTATGGTTACTTTAAGCGTTTCCGTCGTATCACCACTGTACCGCATTTAGGTCCGAATTTGAACGAATAAGAATTAACAATTTCTTGATGAATGTTTAATAATACTTTTCCATAGTGCTCCGCGAAACCGAGTAAGTATTTTAACGGTATGCACACATTAAAGAATCCAGTTTTTTTATCAATACCGTCATGTAAATTCAATTTGTATCCTGCCATCGCGGCGAGTTCCATTTCGTTTTTATTGAACGATACCAAAGACTTAAGAGTGGTCGCTACACCTGGATTTCTAACCTGATCGATTATCTTCCCACCCATCTCGAAACGAATCTCTTCAAATAGATGTGCGAATCCATTGTTAGTTATATTAGCACTGTCTGATACCTTTGCATCGGATTTCAGTAGTTTACCCTGAATATAAATATAACTTTGACTCGGTAGCGTGAACACGTCGAGCTGTTGAATCGGAATTCGCACCTCGTCGCTGTTTGCGAATCCATTTGTGGTATATGGATAGTGATTATGTATTTGAACCTTAACGATTGAATCGTCAAATGCAACTTTTTCAGATACGTTTAAAATATCCATGACTGCTGCTGCTGCTACTTCTGTCGTCGCAATTTGAATCCTAGTGCTAGTAATAAACGTTGATTTTGAGGTGTTAACCTTTGAACAGTCGTCGGATAAGTAAACACTTTCGCCGGCGGATTCGAATTTATAATATAATTTCGCTGCAGTCGTCCGTTAGACTCGTCGCTCCTGGTATTGCTCCTTCTAGCATTAAAGTTAAGACCCATCACTACGCGATTGCTGCTCTCGTAAATGCAGTCTGATCGTGAGCACTTCCTCTCTGAAATTGATCAAGTTATCATCTTGATCCACTATTTTAAGGATAATGTTATCAATCTTTTTCGTATTTAGCGGCATGTAGATGACATTTTGCGGTGTTTCAATGATCTTGTAACCGGGCGGTACTGACGGAAAAAACTCATGTATCGTATGCGCAGAGTGATCGTTCATGTAGGCACCATGTATTATATTGCATTCAATTTTAATTGCATTAATTCGAAGAATATCCACCACGTGCGCTGACTCGTGCGGTGACTCAGACGCTTTTAACACTTTTGTCTTGTCGAATCCCAAAAGAGGTCCTATAGAATGTTTTACATTCCAATCAACATCTCGATCACAATCGATGATACACTTCAAAGTATTATTGTTTGCTCGAATACTAAACTTCACATCTGATTTCTTCTTCGCTTTGAGCTGCGAATTAATTTCGGCGTTGATGTCAACGAGCTCATACGAACCAACCGGTATTTCGATTAATTGTCCATCAATTTTCAGAGCGTTGTTATTTCGGTCTACATTTGGGATTGCATTATACGTCTCAAAATTTACCAATCCCATTTTATAATTGCTATCGTGTAATTCAATAGGAGGATTATAGTATGAACGTAGAATGGATTCTCGAGCGCTAAGAGTGAACGTATACGACGTCATGGTTGCGCGCGTTTCTACAGTCATATGAAGATCTTAGCAGCTTCGCAGGAAATTTAAACACAATGCGCCGCAATTGCTGCTATCGTAAGACTGATACGCTTCGTGGATATATTTTACGACAACATCGTTTCCGGCGCTCTTAAAATATTTTACAATTTCCTTGCTCGGTCGTAAATTTCCAAAACTATCAAAGTAATTAACATTATCGCCCTTTTTAATGTAGGCCACCCAATGCGTCCCCGGACCGTCCGCACCATCTAAATTAATTATACCGCGCTCGTTTCCCTTGCTAATACGTTCGGACAAAGAATCACTCATAAACACACCCCGGAAGTTTGGAATTCCTCGAGCATACCGTCGACATTCGTTAACGCAGTCGCTGATATGTCCTTCTTTTTTTTTCCTTCTTAATCCACCACCGCCTTTTTTGTACGGTTTCAGATGTAAGCCCTTCCCCGCGATGGCGATTGCTTCCATCGCCTTATTATGACGTTCGCGCTCTCTAAGTTGTTGCGTCGACGCTTTGCTTTCTTTAACCGCCTTAGCGATGGAGGATGCGCCTGATGCTAAAGCTCCTAAAGCACTCAGACCGGCAAAAATTGGTATTAGAGGTAAAAAACCTCCACTTTTAGGTGTCGGGATAATACGCTTTTTTTTCTTTCTCCTAACTACCGCCGCTACCGCTGGTATTGTTGGAAATCTAATTCCCTTACCACCCTTACTACCACTACTACTACTACTACGATGACCGCGACTGCTAACCATCGTTCGTTCCTATCTGTTCGACGCTCGAATGGTAAATGAATGATTTTAAAAGCGACCGTCACTTAAAACATATATTAGTAGGTAATAGAACCGCCATGAAGCTGGTTAAACGAAAGTGCCGTCTGCACGTGAATAATGCTGATATTGCGTCACATTGCGATGGTCGGAAGCACGGCCCGCTTTTGCCATCCAGCATTCGCGCAATTATATGCGGTCCGTCCAATTGCGGAAAGACGAACGTGATGATCAGTCTGCTTGAGGAACCGAACGGTTTGAGATTTGAAAATGTGTACGTGTATTCCAAGTCGCTCTTTCAACCAAAATATCAATATTTAAGGGAATTACTGCAACCGTTAGTCGGTTATTACGAGTACTCCGATGACGTCGACATCATTCACCCTTCCGAGGCAAATCCAAACTCCGTTTTTATTTTCGATGATGTAGCATGTCAGAAACAGTCGGTGATTCGCGACTACTTCAGCATGGGTCGCCATAAATCCATTGATTGTTTCTATTTGTGTCAAACTTATACGCACATCCCCAAACATCTTATTCGCGACAATGCCAATATGTTAATCGTTTTCCCGATGGATGACCTAAACTTACAACACATTTTCCAGGATGCCGCCAGCAATAGCGACTTTTCTTCATTCGCCGATTTTAAAAAATGTGTTCGTTATGTTGGGTCGATAAGTACAGTTTCCTGGTTATTAGTAAGGATGATGACTTGAACTGCGGTCGATATAGAAAAGGTTTTCATTCTTACATAAAGCTACCGTAATGCTGGCTAAAATGTCATTAGAAGACGGTACTCGTCAACGGTCGGACGTTTTTTTTTATTCTTATTTTTAACATAAGCTCCGAGGAATGAGCATGAGCTCCGAGGAAATAACTAGTCGATTAATACGCGCTAAAAAGAGCGTTAAACAAAAACTTGCCGCTCTTAAACAAAGTAAATTAAGCTCCGAAGAACAACTTAGAAGTAAATATAAACCAATCACAGAAGCCCTTCAAAATATCATTACAACTAATACCGCTACTGCCGCTAAAAAATTAACACCAAAAGCTGAAATAAAAAAAAGGACGATTACGATGAGAAAACAGCGGAAAAGGAAGCATTATTAACACCGCCACCGCAGAAGAAGAAAAAACATAGAGGTCGAACATCGGTGCCTTTAGAGGAAGATGATGACCTATTTCAAATTACTACACCAAATGTAGGGGGACAAGAAGAAGAAGAAGAAGTGTTCGAAGCGTATACAGACCCCGATGAAAGTACAATTACACCGACACGCCAACGCGATTTGGAAACAACAACCGAAACTTCATTCGTGGAGTACATGGATCAATTCGCTCCCTTAACTAGACAGTATATTCAGGGATTTATTAGGGATACGGAAAACGAATACGACCATGGACATGCAGGCGTTCATCATGATAACGAGCTTGATAAATTCTACCTTGGCGCCTCTGAATTAAAATTTAACGATCAAAATGATAATATTGTCGTTGAAGGAGAAGAGTTCAAAGGAACGCCGGGGCTTTACGAATTAATATTTATGAGGAATCCCACCAACGATACGAAGGAGGATCAAAAGAATTATCGCAAAATCATATTAATGACAAACGCGGCGCGAGTAAGTTATGACCCGAAAAAACAAATTGCCGGTAATGCTAGCGATAAATATCGAAAAGTTATCGCGCCACTCCTATACGATCAATCGACACCCAAACGTACTCATCCGGCGGCAAGATCGAGAGCAAGCACTTTCGGGGGGCGCGGACTGATGAACTACAATAATAAACCGATTGAGTACACATTCTGGGATGATCCCAACGAGCTGGTCGACCGCTTAAGACTACTGCTTGCATCGCAAAATGCTGGAAATGACGGACATGATAATGAAATTAATAGCATCGTGGAGGAATTACGCGAAGCGCGGATCATTGTATAAATTTGTAAATTTGAACTTTACCCTATCACTTTTACCATGACTCTCGATAAGTTTGGTCGTCATATATCCGCTAGAACAAAAGAAAAGCCGGCATCGTTGACGGATAAAGACTTGTACGCGTACATATGTTTACCGATTCGCGGTTCCTATACATTCGACTATCCAACTTTCAAATTTAATTATCAATTGGATAACGGATCCGATACATATCAATATCCATTAGAACAAAAAGGAGAAATCCAAAGTGCGACCGTTTTCCCTGCCAACCTAACCACGCACATAAGTTCTTCAAAAAAGGATATTTCAAAAGATAATTTAATTGGAAAGATCGTTCGGAAGGGTGATACAATAAAATTTAGCATAGATTGATCTGTCATATCAACAACAACGGGAAGACGTCGACCAACTACTACAAGTTCACATATGTACGTAGAACTACTTGTTAAATATAGAATATGAGCATCAAGCAGCAAGTGGTTGATGAACTACACAAACCAGCCGGAAAGACTTTCAAACGAAGGCGGGTCATAGTAAAAGGACTAGATGACTTATTTCAAGCTGACCTTGTGGAGATGATCCCGTACGCGCGACAAAATCGGGGTAACAAATATATTCTCGTTGTTATCGACGTATTTTCGAAATTTGCTTGGGCCGCTCCGACGAAAACGAAATCGTCCAAAGATGTCACCAATGCGATGAAGAAAATTTTATCCTCAGGGCGTCACCCGGTAAATTTACAAACCGATATGGGGAAGGAATTTTATGCTCGCGAATTCTCAGCCCTAATGAAACAGTTCAATATCAATCATTACTCAACATATAGTACGATGAAGGCGTCGGTGGTGGAGCGTCTAAATAGGACACTAAAAGCGATGATGTGGAAAGAGTTCAGCATGCAGGGATCCTACGAGTGGTTGAAACTATTGCCAATTATAATTTCAAAATATAACAATACAGTTCATTCGACGATTAAAATGAAGCCGGTAAATGTTACTCGCAAAAATGAAAAACAGCTACTGAACAGTATCTATAATTACATTAAAATGAGTAATTTGCTTACAAAATTTAAGCGAAACGACTACGTACGTATTTCGAAATATCGGAGCCTATTTGCGAAGGGTTACCGGCCAAGCTGGAGTAACGAGGTCTTTATCGTCGATAAGATACAATACACTAACCCCACAACTTACATACTGCGGGATCTTAGCGACGAACCGATTTTGGGCTCATTTTACGAACAGGAATTGCTAAAAGCAAAGTATCCACACGTTCAGCTCGTAGAAAAAGTACTCAAGAGAAAGGGAAAACGATTGTACGTTAAGTGGTTGGGTCTCAACGAGAGGAGTTGGATTTCTAATGATGACTTAGTATAAAAATCCAAGAAGCGCATAAATTTATTCATTATAATGCCGCTGTTAATCAGGAATACCATATTCGGTAGGGGATTTGTTAATTCCCTCATCGATAAGTTACCCGTAGAGCTCCACATGCCCGGCGGCTACCAATTCTGCGGTCCGGGCACCAAACTTCAAGAGCGACTAGCACGCGGTGATCCCGGAATCAACGAACTCGATCGGGCTTGCAAGGACCACGATTTGGCATACCATCAGCACAAGGAACTGCCCAAGAGAGATGCGGCAGATAAGATTCTGGAGGAAGCGGCTTGGACGCGCGTCAAGCATCCGTCGTCGTCCGCCGGCGAAAAAATAAGCGCTTTGTTGGTTACATCCGCCATGAAGGCTAAACGAAAATTGGGATTAGGCATGAAGAGGAAACGGATAGCAATCGATTGTCGCCAGACATAAAAAACTAAAAATACCGTAGTTTGACTGTATTGTTACTAACAATAAATATATTTTTTTAAATGTGCGCTTTTATTTTTTTTTATTTGCCGATAAGATTCTGCAGGAAGCGTCTTTAGGCGCGCGCGTACCATATTTTGTTGTGTTACTAACGATCAATATTTTTTTTAACTATGCGCTTTTTTTATTTGTAGATAAGATTCTGGAGCAGCTTGTTGGTTACATTCGCTACGAAAATTGGTGAATTAGGCATAAAACAGAAGCGAAAAGCACAACGAAGACGACGACCAAGCGATCACCTTAGAATCTACAATAATAAATATTATATTTTTTGGTGCAATAAATATTTTTTTAAAAAAACCTGCGCCCGTTTTTTTTATTATTTCAGAAGCAGAATAACAAAAAATGTTCGCCGAGTTTATAATTTAACATCCTTCATTAGCAATCGTTTTACAGTCCTCACGTTGGTTCAACCAGTTAGTACTATGAACAGCAAGTCCATAGTACTCCATAGTGACTATTGGGTCGCAGATTCAAACCCTCGTGAGGACATTTTTTCTCTCCCATTTTTTGCTATTTACAAAAATTAAATATACTCAAAAATTTTCAAACGTTTTTTTCCTATCTCTCAACGCGGCCCGCGGCCCGCTCCCAGCGTCCCGCTTTCGCGCAACGCGCGCGCTTTTTTTTTTGAACCGGCGGCGGCGGCGCTATCTCCTCAACAGTTAAAAGCCGATCTTCTATTTTTTTTATATTGCTTTCTTCGCAAGCGGCGCTCGCGTCGAACCGCGACAAGCAGCGCTCTCTTTTCTTACAGCCAGCGCCCCCCCAAACCGAAGAAGAAATCTGCTCTCACTACAAAGTTCCGCTACTCACCACTACCGCCCCACATGAAGAAGAGATCTGCACTCACTACAAAGTTCCGCTACTCACCACTACCGCGCCACATGTGCGCCGCTTTGCGCCGCTGGGCGAGAAACCGCAAATCTGTACTACTAATGTTGATATAAGGGTTTGTAGGAATGATGAATATAAAATTTGAATTATTTAAAGCGACAGGTGCGCTAGTTACCTTTACGACGTTGTATATATGAGCTTGTACCAGAGGAATAAGGATAACAAAACTTAACTTATTAATATAAAAATATACATTGGTCTTAACTACATTGTAAAGCGAGTGGATTGTTTCGATGCTAGGATTTACAGGAAAATTCAAATCTTCTAAATAATTGTGCAAATTTGACAATTGATTAACTAATTCTACAGGACTTATTACTAAGGGGTGCACATACCTCTTTGGGCTAGGGTTATAATATTGATTAAATTATTTTGGTTGGACAATACTGATGATAACAAGATTTCGTATGATGTTTCTAATTCTTCTAGAGTAACTACTATTGAATTTGTGTATTCAATTGAAGTTAAAAATGTCCGAGTTTATTGACATATCTAATAACGTTATCTAATTTGGTGCTTACGTTTGAAATTATGGACGATTCTAGTACATGAACAGTGTTCTTGAGAATGGATGTTTGCTGCTTGAGTAAATTGCGAATATGAGTTTGATCTTGCCGTAACTTTTGGATTTCGGAATCTAAAGTTCCAAACAGAGTTTTCGATACTTCGCCTATCAGATTTATTACACCGCGTTTAGAACGTGCTTGCGCGCTAACGTTATATCCCAACATATTTCCGATAAGTTGTTGATTTTTCGAAATTGTGTTGAGACATGCGAGAGTAGTTTGTTTAGAGATGCTAGACATTTGACAGCATTAAGTTTAGTTAAAATTTCACAGGCGGATAAGATTTTTACGTTATAAAATTCGATCATGTTCAATTCGTTGTGATATTCTGTGAGATCTAAATAGGTTATCAGTTTCCATTCATTATTATACAGTTTTAAAGTACCTACTTGTTCAAAGAATAAACCGGAAGCAGTGTTTATAGGGGTATTGTTGAAAAACTTGCTAGCGCATGCAGGTAGTACAAGAGAACTACTAGCTAGGGCTAGGAGCCATATCGTTGGAGAGGATGACATTTTGAGAATATAATCTGGAACAAGATGAATAATAATTAGAGCTAGAATTATTCAAAGAATCTTTTTAATCTATTGACGTGTACTTTTACAAATTTTCGATTAATTTTTAGCGTATATAATTTACATCCGAATGAACTTGAGTAATATCGTATGGCCCGGTATATAGAGGCAATACTTTATCTCCTACATTGAAACGAATACTTGAAGCGTTCTTATCATAGTATAATTTAGAATCTTCCTTCTTTTTTATTAAAGTTTCGCGGGCTATTTCATGTGTATGCTGCAACCGTGATTTGACCTCAGTATAATAATCATCGTAGCTGTAGAATGTTTCAGGATTTTTTGTGAGTGCTGAAGGCAGAACTAATTTGTGCCCGAATAAAAGTTCAAATGGCGTAAATTCAGTGGATGTATGAGGGGTAGTATTGTATGTGAACATGGCGAAGGGAATGAACTCGTCCCAATTATCGCCGTCCCGATTAATAAAATTTCGAAGGTATTCGACTAATGTACGATGTGACCTTTCCAGACTACCATTACTTTGGGGATGATAGCTGGTGCATTGTATCTGTTTAATATGCAATATTTTACAAGTTTCCGCAAACATTTGACTCATAAAGTTAGTACCCTGATCGGTAACCAAATATTTTGGTGTTCCATATTTACATATAATATCAGTAGCAAATGCTTTTGCAACCGTATTGGCTTCTTGATTTGAAATCGGTATAGCTATTGAAAATTTACTAAGATCATGTTGGCACGTTAATAGACATTTGTTAAAATTTTCAGTTTGGTTCAAAGGACCGACAATGTCTAAAAATATTTTCTCGAATGGATAGGTAGATGTAGTAGAAATACACATTGGTACCTTCGTCTTGTTAGATGATTTATTTTTTTGACAAGTTTCGCATTTTCTTATAAATTTCTTGATGTCGCGATACATTTTCGGCCATTGATAGTTTTGTTTAATTTTCTTGAATGTGCGATTTACAGGGCGTTGCCTGGTGACCGGCAATTAAACTTGTATGATATTCCTTAAGGATAGTTTCAATTTGTTCTGGCGTTAAGTTATCTGTATTGTTTTGGTGACAGATATGGATTTGGATACTGGTTTGCCTAAAGATATAGCGTAGCATGGTTCTAATAATATTTATTTTTAAATGTTGATTTTTAATTTCTGCATCAATAATCATTAAAGAATCGATATTGTTTTTCAGAATATATTCCTTTAGATTTAGAAAGCTATAGACATTAGAATAATCAGTTTTATCGTGGGATTTAGTTTTAGTAAACAAATAAAAAGTTTGTTTGGAATTTTCTTCGGTTACTTGGAACTGAGTTAAAATAGAATTGGAGTTAACATCAGATACAGTAGTATCTAAGGAAGTTAATTTGATGTTATTAGCTGACGGTGACTTGGAATCTGTATCAATTATGTTCGTGTTAACAATAACATTTTCCTCTATCTCTTTAAGATAAGCATCATATTTGGATTTGGTTTGTGTATTTTCGATTGAAAATATTCTGGACAATCCATCAGCGTTTGTGTTTTGCTTACCAGGTTTGTAATTTATTTCGTACTCGTATTCCTCAAGTTTTAGTCTGAATCGCGTAAGTCTGGATGAGGGATTGGATACGGAAAAGAGATAAATCAATGGGCGATGATCGGTCAAGATTCGGAATTTGGTGCCGTACAAATAAGGTCTATAATATGAAACTGCCCAAACGATCGAAAGAAGCTCACGTTCTATCGTTGAATAATTGACCTCAGCCTTATTAAGGGTGCGACTAGCGTAGGCGATGGGTAAGTCATTTCCGACAACGCCCTAGAATAAGACTGCACCAATGGCGTATTGACTGGCATCAGTGCTTAAGAGAAACTGTTTGGTAAAGTCAGGATATTGAAGAATAGGCGGTGTTATTAATTTTTCCTTTAATTCATGGAAAGACTCTTGACAAGATGGACCAAATTCGAAAGGTAGGTACGCCTTTTTTAAGAAGATTGTAAAGGGGTTTTGCTAACTGAGAGAAATCTTTAATAAATCGTCTGTAGTAGGAGGCAAGTCCGAGGAAAGATTGTAATCGCTTTTGATCTTTGGGAACTGGAAAATTGCGAACAGCATTGCTTTTTTCTGGATCTGGACTGATTCCTTTTTCGGAAATTATATGACCTAAATAGGTTACCTCCTTTCGGAGAAAGTTGCATTTATTTGGTTGGAGTTTTAGATTGTGTTCTCGTAATCTCTGGAAAACTTCAATTAGTCTGGAATTATGGTTTAGAAGATTGTTGCCACATACCACAATGTCATCGAGGTACACGAAACATTTAATTCCTTGTAGGCCCGTGAGCACGTTATTCATGAGCCTCTGAAAGATGGCTGGAGAGCCCTTGAGGCCCATGGGGAGTCTTTTATATTGAAAATGGCCTTGGAAAGAAAATGCTGTCAGTGGTTTGCTTTCTTCCTTAAGTGGAATTTGATGGAACACCGAACAAAGGTCAATGACTGAGAAATATTTGGAACGACCTAATTGATCCAAAATTTCCGTTATGTTGGGTAGAGGGTAAGCATCAGATTCTGTAACATCATTCAGTTTTCTAAAATCAACAACGAGTCTCCATTTTTGTTTCCGTTACTGTCTGGTTTCTTTGGAACAACAAGGATTGGGGAATTGTAAGGAGAATTACTAGGTTCAATTATGTCTTGGTCTAACATTTTATCCAATTGAGCGTTTATTTAATTCTACTGTGATATAGGTAGTCTGTAGGGCTTCACAAATATAGGTCGGTTAGTAGTCAACGGTATAGAATGTTCGGTTGTGTCGGTATGAGTGAGTCTGTCTCCCTTTAAATAGAATAAGCCATGATATTCCCGAAAAATACTAAGAATTGATTATAGGTTAATAATATGGTGATATACAGGAGGGATGTACATTTTTAAATAAATCAAAAATTACAGCCACATCCTGGATTTGAACCAGGGACCTTTGCGTTTCTAGCACAATGCTCTCCCATCTGAGCTAATGAGGCCATAACCTGTTGAGATTCTCGTATATTTTAAATTATATTTATTTACTCTTTATGACTTTTTACAAGTTAATTGACAAGTACATTTTATTACAAACATATGCAACGTAGTATAATAATTTGTAGATCGCTTCACTCCAACACCCCTTCTCGATCTTTCAAACCTACCATTCCAATTTATTTAACCAATCTTGATAAACGAATATAATTCAAAGGCTTCGTGAACATATCTGCTAACATTGTCTCTGTTGTACAATACTTAAATGTTATTTCATTTTTTAACTTTATGTCCCGAACGAAATCATACTTGATATCAATATGCTTGGTTCTTTTTCCCCCTTTATTTAAATCTAACATTTTAAGACAACCCTGGTTGTCTTCGTGCATAGTTACTTCTAATACGTCTTCATTAAAATCGTTTATAAGTTGCTTTAGCCATTTCGCTTCTTGGACTGCTTCTGTTAGTGCTATATATTCTGCTTCAGTTGATGATAATGAAACGCAATTTTGCTTTCTGCACATCCAACTAATAGTACTACCATTATAACTGAATATATAACCTGACGTTGATTTTCTATCGGTTGTATCTCCTGCCCAGTCCGAATCTACGTATCCACTAAGTTTATTAATTTCATTTTTAGCTACATTAAGTTTTAATCCATATGACTTTGTTGCTTTCAGGTATCTAAGAATTCGCCTAGCTTCTATCCAGTGTGCTTGAGATGGAGAGCTAACGCTTCTCGCCAAAATATGAACGCTTGCTGTAATATCCGGTCTTGAGTGTACACTCAAATATAGCAATCCTCCGATTAGTTCTCTGTATTTGTTTTCAGATCCCAATTTTGGACTGTGATTGCAATATTTATAAAAACCAGGATCCATTGGTATTCTGGATGATTTGCAATTTGACATCTCATTCTCCATTAGTAATTTTTCTATATATTTGGTCTGTTTAATATAGTAGCAATTATTAATTTTATTTACCTCTATCCCTAGGTAATTTTTGATGTCTCCTAAATCACTAATTTCAAAATTATTGCATAATTCTTCTTGTACCATAGTTATGTTTTCCTTCAGTTTACTTGAAATTAGAATATCATCAACGTATATTAATACATATGTGATTTTTCCATTTATCATCTTAGTATATATGCAGTTATCATATATACATAATCCCCTTCTAAATCCGTATGCTATTAATATATCATTTATTTTGGTATTCCATGACCTTGCTGCTTGTTTCAGTCCATATATACTTCTATTTAATCGACAAACTAAATGCTCTCTTCCCACTTCTTCAAAACCTTGGGGTTGTTTCATATATATTTCTTCATTTAAATTGCCATTCAAAAATGCTGTCTTTACATCGATATGTTTTATATGTATACCATTTTTACTCGCAATGTTTAATAATAATCTAAAAGTTGTTGCTGAAATAACAGGTGCATATACTTCTTCAAAATCTTCTCCAAATTTTTGTGAGTAACCTTTTGCTACCATTCTAGCTTTATATCTAATAATATTACCTTGACAATCTTCTTTTATTTTATATGTCCATTTACATCCAATTGGTTTTCTATGCATTGGAAGTTCTGTTAACACCCAAGTGTTATTCTTATTTAATGACTCCATCTCCTCTTCCATAGCTTTTAACCATTTTGTATAATCAACGCTTTTAATTGCTTCATTATAGTTCTTGGGCTCTTTATTTGTTTTAAATTCATTTTCCTTTAATAAATTTGCTGTATTTATTTCTTTCATTCGTTTCTCAATTAATCTCTGTGATTTCCTTTCACCTATTTTTCTCAGTGGTTCTTCTTTAGTTTGTCCATCTTCACATGTTTCTATGCATGTTTTGTTGGTATCTTCATTATTTGATGTACTTGCATCAATTACATCTATATAAACCCCTTCTGAACCAATTTCTATCTTCTCTAAATCTGTAGTTTTTGAAGCATTATAACTTTCATTAAAAATGACGTCTCTGCTATATTTTAGATGGCCATTTCTAGGATCTAATAATTTATATATATATATTTGTGTTTTCTTTATAACCCAATAATATCATTCTTTGAGCTTTATCATCCAATTTCTGACGTTGATGCTGTGGAATCTTCATACATACAACTGAGCCAAAAATTTTTATGTTATTTATATTAGGTCGTTTACTATTCCATAGAATATACGGAGTATACTTTTTGTTAACTGTTGGTAAACAATTTAAAATATAGTTAGAACTGAAAATTGCCTCACCCCAATATTTGTTAGAAATATTAGCATTTTTCAACAGACATCGAGCCATTTCCATCAGTGTTCTATTTTTTCGTTCAGCAGTTCCATTTTGATGCGGCTAATATGGTGCTGTTGTTTGAAGTTCTATACCATATTCTTTCATTAGATTTTGTACTCCCTTGTTTACATACTCTTTTCCATTGTCTGTCCTAAATTTCTTGACCGTTTTTCCAAACTTTGTCTGTGTCCATTTTATATATTCACTCATTTTTCCTAGTACTTCATCTTTATGTTTTAAAAAATATACCACGCAATATTTGCTGTAATCATCTATAAATGTGACAAAATATTGATTACCTGTTGGTGTCTTTATTTGAATCGGCCCACAAATATCTGAGTGTACAAGTTCAAGTATTTCTTCACTGTTGTTTCCTGTTTCTTTGTTTATTTGTGTTCTTGTCATCTTACTTTCAATACAAATGCTGCAAAAACGATTATGCTTGCAGGGTTTTAATTTCATACCTTCAACCAAGTTTTCTGTCTCTAATAACTTTATATCATCATAATTTCTATGACCTAGTCGTTTGTGCCAAACACAGATGCAATCTCCTGTATTATTTATTGCTAAAAGGGTATCATTACATATATATTCTGGAACCTGTTGTTCAGTTTCAATATTGTACAATTGTTGATTGGTTTCAATCTCTAGTTTATCATTTTGATTTATCTTATTTGTGATAATTACATGTGTTGCACTAAATGTTACTGTAAACCCTGCTTCTGTTGTCTTCTTAACTGACAGTAGGTTTCCTTTCAAATCTGGTACGTACATACAATCCTTTAGTACTATGTATTTCTTGCAATATTTTGGACGAATCTTAACTGTGCCGATTCCAAATTAAGGTAATTTGTACCCATTTGCCAGATATACATAATCTTTGTCAGGTTTGAAGGTGTCAAATATATTTCGGTTATTTGTCATGTGACAAGTCGCACCTGAATCAATAAACCAATCATCACTATTTTCACAATTCTTGTTTTGTGCTAGAAACGCAAAGGTCCCTGGTTCAAATCCAGGATGTGGCTGTAATTTTTGATTTATTTAAAAATTTACATCCCTCCTGTATATCACCATATTATTAACCTATAATATATTGATTTGACTAAAATACGTCGTTAAACATTTTCATTACTAAGAATTGATTTACGCTCTTCGTCGTTCAAATGCTCAAGATTAATTTCAGATTCGATTAATTTCATTCTAGGTTGATCTGTACATGGTTGGAAAGATAAGATTTCATAATTACTCAACTCATCGTATTCCAATTGATCGACAGAAAATGTAACAGGATTTTCGGTTGAATTTAGTATATTTACTTTACAAACATTATTTTGTGGATGGACGATTGAATTACCAACTATTAAACCTATACTTAGCTCCTTCTGTAGACACAATTTTGGTTTATTGCCATCGACTCTGACGGTAGCAATAAATTCTGATCGTGCTGGAACGGATATTGTATTTGGATTATCGATTCGGAAGGAAAATGTACTGTTTCCCACTTTTATAACTAGAAGTGGTATGTTATAATCTATTACGGTTTTATGACACATAAGGAAATCTTTCCCTAAAATCCCATGGCAAGCGATTGGAAAGTCATCAGGCACGAGATGAATAGGATGAATGATTGAGACATTTTTGTTAAGTGTGAACTCGCCTTGGCATACGCCTAAGGAAGATACAATTTCATTTGTAATACCTTTTAACTTGAGTTTCTTAGTTGTGTCAACGTACGCGTTATCATCGGCGTACTTAAGTTTCAAAACAGTAACATCTGACCCAGTGTCGAGTAAAAGATTCGCTGACTCGGCGACTGCTAATTTTAATGGCATGATTACGGACGAACAATTGGAGATAGAATTATTTACTGTATAAATTTTAGGATTCTCTGAATTTTCGGATTGCGTATGATTTATTGAAATAGTATTGGAATCACAGGAAACAGTGGACTGTGGCGGTTCGTCAAAAATAACATCTGGGACATTTGGAACTGATGATATAGAGTTACCATGTCCCGATGACCATTGATTGCACAACATAGTATAATAATGCTGACTCTGTATTAATTATGTATAAGTACTCTAGTTATTGTGTCCATCCTTAGTCTAGTAAGAATCGTGTAATTAGATACGCTGACTCCGCGTCACACGGCATTGCACTCAAGTCGTTCATCCGGTATTACGCGTTAAACTTGTATTTTATATTTGGTGTTATAATTAAAATAAACGTTTTAAAAACTTAACTAACAGACTTTGATATTTATCTGGCGCAGTCGGTAGTTTCCGGTAAACTCGAGTGATAATTTTGTGTCGTGTCTCAAATCGATCCGATATACAAAAACATTCGTGGTGAACTTTCAAGTTCTTAATACCGGATATCCAAGCATCAATCGAATCAGCCGAGGACGACGCTCCAATTGCCGAATCCCTGGACAACGTAGAACCTGCCGAGGAATTTGGACCTTCTAGAATCGTCGACCGAATCCCAGGACTACACCCCATCGTTCAACGTGCTATCACTGGAACTTCCAGCCGGTTCCGCATTCCTTCCCGGTTTAAGCGGCGCTTCCATCGATCTAGCCGGTGTCTTGAGGTAGGACTCCTCACTTTCTGACGCCGACAGCTTACCACTGTGGCTCACACTTTTGACAGGAGACTTCTGTCTACTACTCCTCTCACTTTCTTTCCTCTGGACCTGAGTCCACTTACCACTTACTTTCTGTTTTGATTTTTATTGATCCGCGTAAATGCGATTTTGGTTTGGAGGAGTTTCTGCACGTCCCACAGATACAGAGTGACCAATAACGGAGAGAGAATGACACCCTGAGGGACGCCGAATTCAATTGAGCGGGTTCAGAAGATTTCAGTACCCACCCTAACTTGCAGCTTTATACCGCTGAAGTAGTTGTTCAACAAGTGTATGACGTAATGGGGTGCTTGAGGTGTATGAGTGTCTCCATAAGACCGGTGGGCCAAACCCTATCAAACGCCCGCTCAATGTCTGCGGTGACCATTGCCGTATACCATCTGGCATTCTACCCGTTATGTCAGCCGTTATCCGTGCAACTTAATGGGTGGTATATAGCCGGGTAAGAATCAAAACTGTTCAGGCGGCACCGTACTCTCTTCTTGTGTATACGTCATCAGGCGTTGATTGATGACTTTCTCCGTGATCTTAGAGAGCACGCGGCCTATAAGATGCGGCTTCAGTTGGACTCTTACTTGGCTTGTGGATCGGTATTACCAGCGCTCGCTTCCACTGTTCCGGAAAATACTCTAATTTCGGAATTGCCCTTATGATGTGCATTACCTGCACCAGTGCCTTTCTCGGCAGGTTCCGAAGCAGCTTTTTCATCACTTGATTAACATCGGGGCTCTTTCTAGGGTTGAAAGTTCGGATGATCCCTTCGATGGTCTTCGGTGTGACCAGGTGAAGATCGTCGGGTGCAGGGAAGGGCAGTTCTAGGAATCTTCGCATGTTCTCGCTGATACAGTGTGTGCTTCTCCCTTGTGGATTCCCTCGTATTGCGTGACAAAGTTTCCAAAGTTTCTCCAATCTTTTAAATAATTCGGATCGCATCTCCCTCCATCTAGTGACTTCAAAAATTTCTATATGATTAAGTGAAAAATATCGCATTCCGCAGGATCAAACCTTTGAGAAATAAAATCCTTGTGTCAATGAAGTTATAGAGCTTCTCAGGGTTTCCATTAAAATAATGGATCAGCTTGAGAACCGTATCGTAAGAAATGTAACGTAAGGTTGCCGTTTTAATTATTTTCATCAATGAATTCAATCTTATGTCACAATACAAAATTAAGTATCTCGGATCAAGTATTAGAATGAAAATATATGTTTGGTAATTAAATGAAAACAGTAATATGGTAAATAATATATAAATAGAAAAATACGTTAACTACACTTACGACGTAGTCGCTGCTATCCTTATACGCAAACGAGCACACGTCTTTGAATCCAACAGTCAGCTTTTTGTTTGCAATAATTAAATGTTCGGCTCCAATGGTCGATTCCAGTATTCTATTCCAGTAGTCAAGGTTTTCGACTTCGATAGTCAGATGAGTTGATAGCGAGTTGATAGATTACTTCGATTTGCTTCCCAAGGCCAACACTTGATGTTCGACTTTGTGGATTAATGACAGAAATCAAAGACTGATTAAATTCTTTCTTGGTCTTCCACAAATCCTACCGACTACGCCACTTTTAAAATAGTACTCGATGGAAATTAAACACTGTTGAGCTTATACTATTCTATTTAGAAGAATACACAACTGTATTAGCCAAAGGCTCGAAGGAATCTGACGGGAAGAATACACATAGTGTAGAATGTACGATGGTTACAGCCTGGTATGTGTAATATAAAGATCTCAAGTGTTTTGGGGTTGACCTGGCGTCTAGGCAGGGCTGGATGGTCGGCTAGTCTTGTCTAGTCTCGTAACAGCTATAATGAATGTTAATTGTTTGATCCATTTGCAAAGTTGTCATATTAGTTAGGTTAGAATAATAAAAGACTCTTCCTCTTTGCTGTTTTGTTTATTTACTTGGGGACATGTCTCGAATTTTTAGGTCATCTTCTGCTCAAATCTACAAACAATAAATTACAATATAAGACAATCATAAAGTTGTAAAAAAGTCTTGGTATGTATTTACCACTCAGTCATCAGTTGAGTCATCAAACCCTCATAATCAGGGTCTCGTAGTTCAATATCGTGTGTGTATCTTTATGTAGCTGTATGTCTGTTTCCGATGTATAATTTGTCAAGAGAAAAATATCTGATACGGGACGCATGTCTGGTTCAATGGAGGTTGCTGGACGACAGAGACAACGCAATGCTGATTTGCCCATTAGTTGTTAATGTTTACATATGCAACCAGTTTCTCACGGACGTTTACTCGGTGGTATAACTCTGTGGTTATTTAAAAGGAATCAAATAACATGAAAATTGGTTTCACATTGAAATAAACTTGGTCATTCATTAAAATAGTCTTAGGGTCTCTAATAGTTCTGTTAATTTCCAGTTGTTGAAGCATATCCATTTTAAATCCCTTTTTGCAGTTGTGTAGAAGTTCACAATTTTTAAAATCATTTTTATGTCCCGTTTCTGTTGAATGTCTGTAAACGTTAGATGTGTTTTGATTTGTATGTTCAGTAATTCTTTTTTTGTAAGGGTCTTCCTGTCTGTCCTATGTAGGTAGAAGGGCAATATAAAGAAGTTAGTTTAAATGTTCCAGACTTTTCCAATTGTGACTTCTTCATCTTTACGTCCGGAGAGGAGTTTGATAATTGGATTAGGGTTATTGTATGCTGGTATGTTATTTCATATTTGATCAGGATTTTATTTATTTTCATATTAGTGCTGTTTGTTGTATGCGAAAGATCTATAAGATTCTACCTTATCGTTATACATATATGTCGTTGTTATATAATGGGTCTTGTTTCTGTACTGATTTTCGCAATATTGTTTCGATAGTCTTTCTTTCGAAGTTGTTGTCTTCAGCGATTTTAAAAATGAATTTTAGTTCTTTTTCATGTGCTTCTGGTGTAATAGGATATGTTAAAAGGCTGTTGATCTAGTGTTGGAACACTGCAAGGCGACGATTAATATGTTGAGATGAATCATAGGGAATCACGGTATTCATCGGAGTGGCTTTTGTATATATTTCAAAGTTGATCTTGTTACTATTGTTGATGACAGTAGTATCTAGGAAATTTATTTTATTGTTTTCTTTGGATTTTAATTGGAAACTTTAACTTAGGGTGTATATTGTTCATGTAATTTAGCATATCGTTGATTTGCCCTGCACTACCTCCCCATATGGTGAAAATATCGTCTACATATCTTATCCATTTAACTATTTTATTGAAGTGGGGATTATTAATATTCAAGATGTACATTTTTTCTACGTGATCCAAAAATATTTCAGACAACCCCGAAAGTGACATTCCCATAGGTAATCCCTCCGTAAAGTGATAGAATTTTCCGTTGAATATGCAGAAATTCTGCTTTATAATATGGTTCAGTAGTTTGTCGATCCTGGTCTGTTTTAGTTTTGTTATTTAAATGTTGTATTGAAATTTCTGAGACAAGGTTCATTGTGAGGTCTGCGGGTATGTTAGTATAAAAATTTGTTGATAAAGGAAAGGAGTTAATTCAAACCTCTTAATTTTGCACATATAACTCAATTTACTTCGGTACTGGTTTCGATCCTCAGATCATCATCAGCCAAAAGCTACAAAAACACAAAATAAGAAAAATTTGAAGTCAAAAAAATCAAAATTTGTAATCAAAATGATTATTTTGGGTTTTTGTAGGTTTTGGTTGATGTTGATCTGAGGATCGAAACTAGTAGCGAAATAAATTAAGAGTAAATTATATGTGTAAAATTAAGAGGTTTTAATTAATTCTTTCCTTTATCAATAATTTTTTTGCAATATGGACCTATACCAACCCGATATAAATTTGTAACGTCGAATGAAACCATTATGCAATCCTTCATATCAATGTCCCCAACCATTTGTGTAAATTGTACAGTATTTTTTATGGAATATGTTCGGGTGTAGTCTATGGTATTTAAAATTTTTTGTAGTTTTTTTGTAATTTCGATAGTTGGTGAATTGACGCATGCTGTTATGGATCTCATGGGTATGTTTTCTTTGTGTATCTTTGACAAGGTATATAGTTGTGGGATGGTTGGGTTCATTGGCATGAAGGTTGCATATTTCGACTTGGAGTATTCAACTAAGACATCTCTGTAATCTTTAATTACATACTATCTTTGTTTTGTTGATGATATTACTAAGTGGATTCTTGTTAATATGAATGTAATTATTTTTCCTAAGAAATTTTTCTGGTTTTTCAATGTAAATGTCTCTATACATAATCACAACACCTGCATTTTGGTCAGCCTTAAGAAAAAATGCGTCACCCCCTCGCAGCTTGTTTTTAATTGGTTTTATTGTTTTCCAATTTTATACTGTTTTATTGTTTATTTTAGATGTAATTGATAATTTTTCCTCTTTTCTAATGAACGGTATTAATTCACTAAGAATATCTGTGTATTTAGGATGTTTTTTTATAGCAATATCTAATTGTATTGTTGTATTTATTATGTTGTTGCATGATGGTAAGGCAAATTTATGGCCTTTATTTAATAGGGTTACCTCGTTATCGTCAAACGTGATGGTTGTTAGGTTTTTTATGAATCTCAGTTCGTTGTCGAAACAAGTCCCAACTAAATAAATTAAACAGGAAAGAAGAAGGGGCTTTAGCTATAATGTATGTATTTCCACTTTCCAATTTTGGGAAAGGACCAAAGTGGTATAGATCTTCTGTACAAATTCGGTCGAACGGTTTTCCTACTTTTAACGGCTGCATTAGACCTAAAGGGCCTTGATGTGAATGTTTTCTTTGCAGACAAGAACGACATGTTTTTACATATGTGTCAATTTCGTTATTCATACTTTCCCAGAAATCCGTAAGTTTAATTTTACCGATCGTTTTTGCAAGACATAGGTGACCTCCGCTTAATAGGTCATCCTGAGCTCCAAATAAGATTTCTGATTGAAAATTTTCCGGTATTACGGATAGTTTATTTTGTCTGGACGGTGTAAAGTTCTTTTTGTACAAAACGTTATTCTCAACTACGTGATTTTTTGCAAGTTCTATTATCAGCGGAATCACAATTAGTTTGTATGGGTTCTAATAATTCTAACAGGTTGGGATTTTGTCTCTGTAACTCCGCGATGTCCATCGGAATCATACTTAACACGGAAATCTCGTGAGTATCTAAGTCACTCGGATCTATAATAGGATTACGTGATAAACTATCCGCGACAGTATGATGTTTACCACTCTTATGCACAATGTCATGGTCAAAATCCTGTAACTTAACAACCCAACGTCCTAACCTTGATGTCGGTTACTACCTGAAATGTTCTACCCCAAAGGTAATTTATGTAATGGGTAATTGCCCAAACCAGTGAAAGACATTCTTTTTCTGTTGTATTGTATTTCATTTCTGCGACAGATAATCGTCTAGAGGCGTGTGCGATCGAATACATTTTCGTACCATCGGTCTGTAATAAAACAGCCCCCAAACCATACCCATTCGCGCCAGTATGCAATTCTGTAGGTAAATCCAGTTTAAAATGGCGTAACACTGGGTAATTAATTAACCATTATTTTAGGTTGTCAAAAGCTTCTTACTCTGTTCCATTCCAACAAAATTTAATATCTTTTCCAGTGCGTTGAGTCAATGGCCGCGCGACGTTGGCAAATTCGTTATTTAATGTTCTGTTGTAATTAGCTAGTCCTAAAAATGATTGTATTTCTTTTACGCTTTTTGGTGTACGGCAGTTTGATACTGCTCTTATCTTGTCAGGATCTTGTGACAGTTCCTTGGACGAAGCCACATAACCTAATATTTTTATTTCTTGGTATCCACACGTACACTTTGATGGTTTTAATTTTAAACTTGCCTGCCTCTTAAACTATTAAAAAATTCCTCTAAATTTTTTCAATGTGTCTCAAAATTATTAGCTTTGACTACTACGTCGTCTAAATAAACTAGACACGATATCCACTTTAATCCGCTAGAACTTCGTCCATACACCTCAAGAAACAAGCCGTACTAGTTGCCAACCCAAATGGTAAGACATTAAATTCAAATAGTCCGTCAGATGTCACAAAATCCGTTTTTAAATCCGTTGTTATATATTGTTGAACAGTGGGGAATTGAATCACAACGGGAGTATAAATTTTCATTACAACAGGGTTTATTTCTATCTGATAACAAATTATATCATAATCATAATAATCATAAATTATCTATGGTGACGACTATTCTAGCACGCGACGTGGAATCATCATCCTCATCGTACCCCTTGATCGTCTCCTCACAGAGTGTCTCCTGGCCTTTAGTTGATACGTCTGATTCCCAACACTATGTTTTTCGGCAATAATAATTTGCCAATACCCCGAAAATAAATCCAGGGATACGCAGCTAATTTAATAATTTTTTTTTTAAATTTTCTATAATCCACACAAAATCTCCACTTGCCTGTCTTGTTTTTTACTAATACTACCGGACTTCAGAATGGGCTATAAGTAACAGGTATTATTAGACGCTCTTATAATACGAGCGTCTAATTATACCTGCATCCAACATTTCACGTTCTTGGTCCCGATATATTTGTCTTTCTTTATGCGCCACGCTGTATGGTGGTTGGTGAACTGGTTTTGAGTGTCCTGTTTCTATTGCCTGTTCACAAGCATTTGTTCTACCTAACTCATAATTCGTATGCGCAAAAATGTCTTCGTAATCTCGTAATAAAGTTTGTAATTGCTTTTGCTGCTCGCTATCTAACCTAGGATTTACATTTAGATCCGACTCGAACTCTTTTGTTGATAAGGATACACAGTTATCCTGATCGTTACCAACCGAAAGTTGGGCACAAAGGGCTATTTTATCTAACTGTACGTATGGTTTAGCGCAACTCTCTACATGGTTCGTCATTTGGCAAAAATCTCTACCATAATATTCGTTACATAAATATAGGGAATTGGTGTTAACTAAAAACGTCCATTGATCTTCATGGTATTGCATTTAAATAAATTCTTATTGGGTTCACAATACCAGTGTGCTGGCATTTTCGCAGACTACTGTACTTCTATTTTTTGGGTTGTCATAGTTTGTAGCGTGATACGTTCTATTGGTGTGACACGGCTTGATAGTGTTGTATCTGCAACATTTTCCACACACGTATTTTCCTTTGTGTCAAAATGTACAATTGCAGTTTCACCGTTAACAAGTAGCTGAAGGCAACGTGTTAAGAAATTAATATTGACGCCATATCGACTGTTAAAATTTTTAACACGTATGCGAAAATTCTGAAGATACAACAGTGAAATTAACATTAACTTTACCTAAAATCCATCAACAATGACAAGAAGCAGGTGACATACAGATTACAGGCACATCCCGCGTGTATGTCACAGGCGGAAATCAAGTGCCAACGTCATAGTAATATTATACGTTAATAATATGGTGACATACAGACGGGAACTATTTTTCTAAATAAATGAAAGATTACAACCACAACCTGTATTTGATCCTGTATTTGACCTTTGCGTCTCTAGCACAATGCTCTCCTGGTACAAATCCAGGTTGTGGCTGTAATTTTTGATTTATTTAAAAAATACGTCCCGCCCGTATGTCACTATATTATTATTTGGATAATGTCCATGTCGACAAAGGTTATATTAAATAAATATTCTTGAAAAAAATACCTCTTTTCCTTTGTAATATATATTAATTCCTTAGGTACCGGTTTCGTATTTAAACATCATCAGCCTAAATCTACAATTAGAAAACATTGATAAGAAAACAAATAAACAATAATGAAGGAGACAACCTACGGTCAGGTAATTAAAAACATATAAACGAAGCACGTGTGCCATTAGTGAACGAAGACGAAACATTGACATGCGGCTGGAAGTTAGCTAGACGGACAGCGAAAAATTTTTATTTGTGCAAGGTAGGCAACTTAAATTTCGTAATTTTAAAATTATCGCAAAGTAAACATGAACAATGGTTTCTGTTGGAAGTCCAATTGATCATTTAACAAAGTTATGCTGTGGTTTCTTTTATGTTTTTCAATCTCGAGCTGTTCTAATAAGTCTAACTTGTAGTTTTTATTACATTTGTGAAGAAGTGTAGGTTCACTGTATTTTATACAATGACCTGTTGAAATTTTGTGCTGATAAATGTTTGAAGAAGTTTTGTATTTGTGTTCCGCTATTCGTTTTGCCAACTTCCTTCCGGTTTGACCTACATAAACAGCATTACAATTAGAGCATTTGATTGAGTAGACTCCAGACTCATCCATAACAGATTTAGGGTTTTTGACATTTGAAAGTAATTTATAGATGGTATTATTGCTTTTAAAAGCGGGATAAATGTTAAATTTAGGTAAAATTTTGTTCAGTTTTAAATTAACGTTATTGTAAGTGAATGGTTTATATATTTTGTCTGGGGCTTTGTTAGGTACGTAAAGTGGGTCAGACCTGCTTACAATTTGTTGTAAAAGGTGGTTGATGTGTTTTAAAGGGAAAAAATTGTTTGATGCAAGGTTATAAATGTAATTTAATTCATCAATTCGGGAGTGGTAATTGAGGGGGTATTTTAAACAACGATTGAAAAGGAAATGAAATGAAGCCATGCGTTGTGAAAAAGGATGAGATGAGTGATATGGAATTATGGTAGGTACTGCAGTGGGTTTTCTATATATATTGTATTCGATGAAATTGTCATGGTTAGTTAAGGATAAATCTAAAAAGTTTAAAGTTTTATTGTTTTCGATCTCTAACGTAAATTTAAGTTTGTTATGAATGTTATTGATATATGTTAAAAAATTCTTGAGGCTTAGTTCATCACCTCTCCATAAGCAAAAGATATCATCGACATATCTGACCCACTTTACGATCTGTGACTTATAGGGGTTGATATTATTGATAATATATTCTTGTTCCATGTGATCAAGAAAAATATCGGATAGTATAGATGATAGGGCCATTCCCATTGGCAAACCGTCCTCAAGTTTGTAATATTTGCTATTAAAAGTGCAATAATTTTGTTTAACAATATGTTCTAAGATTATGTTGTAATGATTTATTTTTAGTTTATCGTTAAAATGTTCATTGAAAAGGAGTGAAACTAGTTTTAGGGTGAGGTCTATGGGAACATTAGTATATAAATTAGTTATATCAAAAGATACCATAATTGTATCTTTCAAAGATATGTTTTTAGTCTCGTTAATAAACTGTGAAGAATTTTTAATTGAATATTTAGGTTGAAAATTTAAGTTTTTGAAAAGGTTTAACATTATTTTAACAAGATTGAAAGTGGGAGAATCATAATACGCGGTGATAGGCCGAATGGGATGGCCCTTCTTATGTAATTTAGGAAGTGCGTAAAGTTGGGGAACATTAAAATTCATGGGGATAAACGAATACTGGTGTGGAGTCAACTCAGTCAAGGTCTCCTTACATTGATTAACGACAC